>CAHIKZ030005591.1:705000-777500 GCA_903632075.3 Acanthosepion pharaonis | reverse complement strand
TGCGGTTAATTTTGAGTCAGATGAAAGAAAGAAAGAAAGAAAGAAAGAAAGAAAGAAAGAAAGAAAGAAGTGAGGGGAAAGAAAGAAACAAAGAAAGAAAGAAACAAAGAAAGAGAGAAAGAAATTTCAACGAAACAAAGAAAAAAGGAATGGAAGACGAAATTATAAGACCTCTTTCCGTTATCTGTATTCTGACTGAGACTTATTCAGGGATTTTCCTAGTGACGACCTTTGGAATAACATCTTTAACCTTCAAACTGAAAATTGCGGCACTAAGGTTTCTTCTTGGGTCACTTAAAACAAACTACGGCGACTTTCTTGATGAATTTCATCTTAACATCCAGAAACTTCTTAGACAACTGGAAAGAATCAGAAAACGAATGGCAACATCAGTACCTTTGGAATGTTTCACTTTTCTCGTAGTCAGAATTAAATTCACTGAAAGATGTTCGCAGACGGATGGAGAGAAATTGCCTTCTCTATACTGTCAACTATTGCATCTAATATACTGCAGTATTTGGAAGGAAGGGGAACGATAAAGGAGAAAGGCATATCTGACAGTGTTTAGTAGCGAAAGACGTAATCACATGAAAGAATAGTCAGCAGCCTCGAGAGAAAATTCCCTGACCATCAGAAGATTATCCCGAATGTAAACACCAAAATCATTCATGTGAATATTGGAATCTATTCGGGAAAAAGGAAGATACTCTAAAACCAGGAATACATTGGTAGCAATGGAAGAATTCCGGTTGGTTTCACAGAGGGCAAAGATATCTAGCGACTTTTTCAGGAAAAAATATTCTACGTTGCAAAAGTTGGAATGGATACCAAAAATATTGGAGAAAGGAAGATTGAGACGAATAGGTGATTTTTGGTAGCTGGTTTAGTTTTTTTTCTCTTTTTGTTGTGATTTCCATAAGATATATTTTTAGGAGAGATTTAAAAAAAAAAACCATTGTCACTATCTATCGTCAAGTCAATGCGAACCATCCAGTGCGTGCCTGAGAGCAGAACATAATGTGGTTGCTCATTAGAAATATATGCCACTCATACCCATTCGCGACATGGTACTGTAGGTACCCCGATATTATTCGACTGTTGATCGAAGCAGCTTCTCTAGGAGCTTCTAAAGTGTTCAGGCTGCTAACGACGAGCTGGAAGCAGCAGCCAGCAAACTGTCAACTCGGTACCCACACCATGGAAAGTCATAGCCACAGGATAGTTTGATTAGCTTGGTTTTCTTTGTTTTACAGTTTATCAACCTCAATGGGTTATTTAATGGCGATAAGACTTATTACTGGTAATATTATTTTTCAAAAATGTATTGCTGGTAATATTTTTCATTTCCAAAAAAGTATTTCTGGTAATAATTTTTCCAAAAATGTATTTCCGGTATTAACACCTATTTTTATACTTTCAGAGTTATTTCAGCCCTTTTGGGGTGGGTAAATATTTGCTCATAGCTTGGACCACGACAGGTGCCACCACCAAGGGCCAGGGTGGACCTGGGAGCACCAGTAAACAAGAGGTGGTTCCACGCTCCTCAAAACCTTCTGATCAAAGGCCTTGATGTCGCAAGCAGTTTATCGTTTTACCCAGGACGCGGATGTAGTTTATCGTCTTACCCTTAGTCTGGTTACCAAAGAGTTAAGACAGTTAAATCATTGTGGGCCTAGTAAGAGAAAGAAAGAGAATCGATATCCTAAATAAGGAACAAGGGATAAACCTTAACTCCTGTTCAATAGACATGGAAGGAGTTCAGGTTGGATGATAGGTGAGCCTATCTACTTCTATTAACCTGTTTAAAAAATTGGAAAGAATTCATGTTAAATAATAATTTAGCATAAGTTCAGATGTCTACTCTCAACTAAAAATGGGATGATAGGATGTAATACACCCTTGTTGCATCATTTTTTAGCATTAATAAGCAACATTCTAAGGTAAAAACATTCTAAATGAAACTATTTGTGGGGGGGATGAAGTAGGATTTTTTATAATTAATGGCAATGGGGAGAACAAAATATAGACATCACAATGAAGGGTAGGTGAAAACATCACAGTCTAAACCAACAGACAAGAGACAGAGAGAGAGAGAGAGAGAGAGAGAGAGAGAGAGAGAGAGAGAATATAAGAATAAAATTTAAAGAATGACACAGACATTTAAACATCTACAACAACAATAAAATGGCATAGGGCAAGGTAACTTATATGAGAAATCTTACAAATGCTTCACCCCAATCTGTAACTTTCACTTTTTTAGATGTCAACAACCTGATATAGATAGATAGATAGATAGATAGATAGATAGATAGATAGATAGATAGATAGATAGACTGGGAAGTATACATATGAACAGACTAGGATAGATAGATAGATAATGAACAGACTGAGATAGATAGATAGATAGATAGATAGATAGATAGATAGATAGATAGATAGATAGATATGAACAGACTGGGATAGAGAAATAGATATGAACAGATTAGGATAGATAGATAGATAGATAATGAACAGACTGGGATAGATAGATAGATAGATAGATAGATAGATAGATAGATAGATAGATAGATAGATAGATATGAACAGACTGGGAAAAAGAAATAGATATGAACAGACTAGGATAGATAGATAGATAGATAGATAACTGGGATAGATAGATAGATAGATAGATAGATAGATAGATAGATAGATAGATAGATAGATAGATAGATGAACAGACTGGGAAAAAAGAAATAGATATGAACAGACTAGGATAGATAGATAGATAGATAATGAACAGACTGGGATAGATAGATAGATAGATAGATATGAACAGAGTGGGATAGAGAAATAGATATGAACAGACTAGGATAGATAGATAGATAGATAATGAACAGACTGGGATAGATAGATAGATAGATAGATAGATAGATAGATAGATAGATAGATAGATAGATAGATAGATATGAACAGACTGGGATAGAGAAATAGATATGAACAGACTAGGATAGATAGATAGATAGATAATGAACAGACTGGGATAGATAGATAGATAGATAGATAGATAGATAGATAGATAGATAGATAGATAGATAGATAGATAGATAGATATGAACAGACTGGGATAGAGAAATAGATATGAACAGACTAGGATAGATAGATAGATAGATAATGAACAGACTGGGATAGATAGATAGATAGATAGATAGATAGATAGATAGATAGATAGATAGATAGATAGATAGATAGATAGATATGAACAGACTGGGATAGAGAAATAGATATGAACTGACTAAGATAGATAGATCGATAGAATAATGTGTCTCTAAGATTGCTTTAATAATGTATTTTACGGAATATTGTCAGACATTTTCTTAAAGTACATGTTCAGGTTTGTAGAAGAGAGGTGTCATTGTTAATCCATTAGAATCATGAAAAGAAAATGTCGGAACATTCTATTAATATTAAGACAACAATGGCGAACATGAAAAAATGTAGAATTATATGTTAGAATCTTAATAACTGATTAAAAGATGAAAAATAAAAAACTACAAAAAATACCGAATTTGCAAACAATAAGGAAATCAGAAAAAGGAGCCAATTAAAGCCTAAAAACGTACGTAAGATGCAAAATAAATTGCAGCAAAAACCTGCAAAAAATGCACAAAAAAGCAATATGGCGTCGAAAGATTTTTAAAAAAGCCGCAAGGTAGTTATATATACAGAAAAAAAGGAATCACTTTTTTCGTAATGAGCACATTTTCGGGGCCTGATTTGAGCACCGGGAGATTACTATCTTACTAAAGCCGGTGATTGGTTTTACCTTCCTAGCATTGGAGATGAAAGAATTATTCACTATTAATGACATCTAAAGAATAAAGAAAAAGAAGGATGATGTGTCAGTTGAGAAAAAGGCAATCGGCGAATGAGCAGAAGGGAAGGAAAGTCGAGGAACGTATAAAAAAAATGCAATTACGTAAAAAAAAAGGGAAGAAAAGAAAAGATGGTGGTATCCACAAAGAAATAAAAGAATACAACGTAAATGATTGAGAAGAGACTATGATTCAAGAGGCAGACTTCAAGAAAGAAGAACTTAATAATGATTAAACGGAAAGAGAAAAGGAGATAGAAACATTATACGAGGCTTTATCAAAAGTATCGGGATTGTTGCTATGGTAACAAGGCTAAAGAACGCAGAGTGAAACCGCTTGGTCCAGATTGACCCTGAACTCTGTCGTGCATGCGCACTAAGTTATATGTGTTTTTGTTTTATTTTTATAGCACCAGTTCCGATCAGACGTCCTAATTTCCATTTTTTCTTTTTTTATTAATTTTCTCTTCGTTTATTACGTCTGTGAATTTTTTTCTCGTCATCCTTCAAATCTATAAATCAACCATCCGCCCTTGCATGAAATATTGCTGTCATATATGGTCTGGTGCTCTCAGAGTACAGAGACGAATATGCAAGATAATAGGTCCTGTTCTGGCATCTAGTCTACAATCGCTATCCCACATATGTGCTGTGGCCTCCCTCTGTCTCTTCTAAAATATTTTCACGGCAACTGTTCCGACGAGCTACTTTCGCTGGTTCCCAGACTGCATGAATTTAAGCGAGCTACCAGGCTGGCATCTCGGTCCTACCCTTTCACTGTCAAAACGGTTAAATCTGACCGTTTCTTCTACTCAAACAGCTTTATCTTCCGCACTTCCCGTCTGTGGAACTTTCCCCTTACTTGCTTCCCCGATGACTATAATCTTCAAATATTCAAGTGTAATGTTAATCGACATCTGACACCCTGAGCATGTT
This sequence comes from Acanthosepion pharaonis, assembly GCA_903632075.3. Classification (NCBI taxonomy): domain Eukaryota; kingdom Metazoa; phylum Mollusca; class Cephalopoda; order Sepiida; family Sepiidae; genus Acanthosepion; species Acanthosepion pharaonis. The sequence continues at coordinate 772,714 of CAHIKZ030005591.1, read as the reverse complement.
CCCTGTCCTTCTCTATAGTATTTCCTCAAACACGCCTCTTTACTCTTGTTCTCAATCCTCTGTAACCCCTCTCGTATTAGTGTCACTCCCGCGTTACTTGGGGTGATTTCCCTAAAAAAAATTCGTTAAATTGTAGAAAAAACACACAATAATTTTCCGTACGTATATTTCAACAATCATTGTTCGTTTTCAAGAAATATGAACGGGGAGGGGACAAAGATAAGTATACGGTAAGTATTATACCAGTATTATTTACATGTTTCATGATCAAACATAATGAACACTCGTTGTCATTTATATTTAACAATATATGTTTGAATAATCATCTGTGGCCCCAATACTATATATATATATATATATATATATATATATATATATATATATATATATAGGAAAGATGATACTTTACGTTATGTGCGCAGGTTTTAATTTTCTAACCACATTTGAATTTTATTTTAAATAAGATGTCCTCTCAGCAGTTTTAATACTAGAATATTATACTTTTTTAACTAAGCCAACACATATTAATCTTTTATATCGCAACTAAATACATTCTAACTATAAACAAGACAAAAATATCCGAAAGGAAATTAATAAATGGAAATATATCCATCACAGATCCTAGGAAAATAATGAAATTAATTATATACTACACTTTAATAATGACACAAAAAGCTTATGCGTGAATATAAAAGTATCTAGTTGAAAATTATATTGTTTCTAGACATATAGTTCTGTTATTAATATTTCGTTCTCTCACGTCGCAAGACTTCATAGACTCGCATCGTAGATTTGTGATCTGCGTCTGCTCTTCCCCAACCGTTATCGTCGCATAGCAATCTTCTATGTCAACATGACAGAATATCATCTTTGATGGTGAATATCTTTGTTTAAATGTCCATATGACCGCTCTGAAGATGGCTCGTTTGAGCCGAAAGCTTAGATCAAGGAACAACATTAAAAAACTATCCAAATGTTGGACACATTTGTTTTTATTTTCTCCCGAAATTAAAGCCACAATACGAAGTTTAGAACGACTCATGATCAAACATAATGAACACTCGTTGTCATTTATATTTAACAATATATGTTTGAATAATCATCTGTGACCCCAATACTATATATATATATATATATATATATATATATATATATATATATATATATGAAAGATGATATTGGGAAAAAGCCTGGGCGTGGATTAATATCTGGATAATATTCAATGGCGGCACTCTCGAGGATTTTCCTTCTTAGTGAATTATTTTTTATGAGTAGCATTTTTAAAATCAAAATTTTGGTTGAATTTATTTCTATGTATGACTAGTGGATTAATTAATTTCTTTTTGTGAGATCACATTTGTGTTCATAGAGGCGTTTTTTTTTAATTTCTGCTAGTTTCCCCAATATATTGAGAGGATCAGTTATAGCACTTTATTTTATAAATGCCTGCTTCAAAAAATATTATTGCTATTAGTGATTGAGGATCTGAGTATATCCATATTGGTTTTGGCAGTGTTTGTGACTATTTTAAGATTATTTAAATGGGATAGATTCTTCTGGATAGTGTACATGACAGAGTTGGTCGGTATAAGTATTATGTATCTGTTTTCATGTAATATATTATTGTGGATTGTGTTAATATTTTTGTTTCGGTTGTATGTATTGTATGTCTTTCTTCTTATGTTATGGATGAAATGATATGGTTAAATCTGAGAATTTGTTTATATATGGCAAATATTAACAAACTTTAAAGCAACTAATTTACTTCAATATACAAAGATATTTTTCTTGTATTAAAACATTATATATATATATATAGAGAGAGAGAGAGAGAGAGAGAGAGAGAGAGAGAGAGCGATTATATATGCACATACTGGCAAATACGCACAATACACAGGAATAGAGGAAAAATGAAGGAATACACCGAGGCATGATCTTCTTTGTTTTCTCTTTCTCTGACCAAATTTAAATGTGTTATTACCCCTCAAGCAAAGGAACAACATGAATTCAGATGAATACTCATACACACAAAAGACTATGGTTAAAAGAATTAAGATATTGAGAAAAGAATTAATTCCTTTAAATAATATGTGGAAATAAAAAGTCTTCACCTGATGAAGGTCACAAGAACCGAAACTCGTGTAGCAAAATGTATATAGAATAAAGTATATAGAAATGCATATTATAATTAAATAACTTTTGTAGCTTTTCCTCAATTTAAAATATATATATATATATATATATATATATATATATATTTACACACACACACACACACACACACATATATATATATATATGTATGTGTGTGTGTGTGTGTGTGTGTGTGTGTGTGTGTGAAGTCACCGTTCGATACGTTGTGCTTTGGCAATCGACCACAAATATATATATATATATATATATATATATATATATATATATATATATATATATATATATATATATATATATATATATATAAATATAAATATAAAATGGAATATATATATATATATATATATATATATATAGTGTATGTATCAAGGTTGTAAAATGAAATGTATATTACACTGGTCAACACGATTTTGGGTTTCAAGAAACAAAACATTTTTTAGCTGTTTTGATAATGCTGATTCCGAAAATGGCCATAGTTTTTCATGGTTAGCAACCATTTTTGCTGTACTGAAATTGCTCATTTTTGGAAAAATGATCAGTTTACGATATTGGCTGATCGCAAAATTTAGTCAGAAAAAAAAACAGAAACCCGTCAATTTTCAGGTAGGCTGAGCAATTTATTTCAGCCACCTGAAAGTGTTTTTGATTCAAACATTTTAAAATAGATGTACCGAATTTTTCCAATTTATCGCCAAAATTCAAATTAACTTATACACTTCATCAGGAATACACTATAGTAAACCTGATAACTATGGTAACATCAAAAAAATGAAACCCTAAATTCTTCTTTTTGGTAATCATAAATTTATCTCGTCATTTTTATCCATTCACTACGGAAGGAAACCAAGCACATTTCAGAGCATTTTGTTGAAAAGAAACTCCAACCAGATAATGCCATTTGAATGCTGAAGTATCAAAAGGGACTTAAATAACTTTGAACATGACATACAGTCAAGAAAGAGAAATTTTTTACCATAGTTATTATGTTCACGAAGGTTTATTTTTGCTGTTAGTTCATCAAATGATTTGATGAAAATACTTTTTGGTCTTGGTATATTCAATCGTGTTATTTTTAAAGACTTTAGGTTTGATTGTTATTGCAAAAATAGTATTTCTCAATAAGCAAGCCAATATTTGTTGGTTTAAATACAAATTGAGAGTTTTCTACGATTTTATTTTGAGAAATATTGTCATTGGAGAGAAAACAAATGAAAAAAGACTTTATTTCCAAATATGAGTCAATTCTATATAGCAAAAAACGATAACTAACCAAGAAAAATAATTTTCAGATTTTTGGGAAATATTTGAAAACCTCGGTCGAGACATCCAAAAACCTCAACCACCAAAGAACAAGTTGCTGCCATTCTCTATATGGTTTTTGGATGACAGACGTCTTACCGTCCAGCAGATAGCTAAGTCCATAAACATTAGTTCCGGTTCTGTTTTGACTGAAATCTCAGGGATGTGCAAGCTGTCTTCAAAATGGGCCCCAAGAATGCCAAATCTGAAAAGCATTGATATTTCCCAAACACATCTGACCCTCTTCCAGACTGACACTGAGAATTTTTTCCGTAGCTTAATATGAAACCTGTGTTTACCATTTCGAAGATTCAAAGCAGAGGAAACACTCTGATTCTCCACCACAAAGAACTTCAAGCAAGCAACGTCTGTTAACCACGTGATAGTTTCTGTATATATATATATATATATATATATATATATATATATATATATATACGTATATATGTACTGAGTGGGGGGTTCTGAAGGCGTACTCATGAGAGACCAACTGGAAAAGGGAAAAACTATTAATGAACAGTACTTTATATCAGACAACTGAAGGAAGCAATCAAGTTGAAACGCCGAGGGAAGCTACCCCATCCCGCTTACACATCAGACTTAGCACCATCTAACTACATGCTGTTTTCTAACTTAAGAACCCCCGCCTCTGCGGTACCACCTCGGAAACTGTTGTAACCTCGGGAAGTTTACTGAATAGAGTAATCCAACGAAGGTAGGTAATGAACGATAATACTTAGGACAAGAACAACACATATAAGACACGCCTGCAGTGCGTAAAAGTAGACAACTGCTAGAAGTGAGTCAAGTGAATTCCACAGTGAATCTCTAACTGCAGGATATCTACCAGCTGCCCTACGTATTCAGATATGGCACAAAGCCAAATTTAAAGTGGGGTATCCGAGCACGCAGAGTCGGCAAAAAATTCCCCGTATAAAACGTGTTTCCCGAGACATAGCCTCGTCTGGGGATCCTCTCTGCTCGGAGGCAGAGAGTTTGACTAGCACAGGTGGAGACAAATCTTCAAATGCAAGATATCTACTAACCCCTCCACGCGGTCAGATGTGGCACAAGGCCGAATTTAATTTGCGATATCCGAACCCGCAGGCCAAAAATTCCCCTTAGACCCCGTATAAAACGGGGTCGGGTAGCTGTTTCCCGAGACAAGATTCTGCCCTTCGACATAGCCTTGCCTGGGAATCTGCCCGAAGGCAGAGAATTTGACCAGCACAGCTGGAGACGAATCTCCAATTGCAGCCCCACGTACAGCATTTACTATTGTATTCTAATGAATGGGGACATACCCATTATGGTCCTTAGGTATGAAGTGTACTAATTGTTTTTTTCTCTCACGCAACACGCTTATGGAACTCCCTTTCAGCTTGCTTTTCTGCCAACAATTTGAAAAATGTAAATGCAGTCTCAATCGTCATTTTCGGTTACTTTCTAACCTATACTTTTATTGTATTATCGTTTTTCTTTCACTCTCAGTAACCCTTTGAATTTCAATTGCTTTATTGGCTTCCTTTACGGTGAAATGATTAAAACCATGTATATGATTTTATATATGTATGTGTACATGTATATATATTTTATATAACATCACACAGTTGAAATTGACTTATTCCGTTTGGACAATCACTTCTTTTTTTATTGTTTCCATACGGATTATTTATATCGGACTATTATCAACATTTTTGTTGTTAATATCACAACATCTCGGCAGTTGTGCCATTTGGTCTTCATCAATTTCTAGTGAATTTAGAATTGAACACTTTATTCAATTTATGGAGTTAGATATTTCCGTTGTCCATGTCCAACGATCACTAGTCTTTTATTTTTTTTTTAAGTACTGTTCATTCATTGCTCTGTCTCTTTCTACTGTTTTAATCTACAAGGCTATTGTCACGTGGTTCTCGGATCAACACGCACAAATATACCAGGACGATACATTCTATCGTGATGAGATTGCAATGCTGACGCATCGTCGTCAATGGGGAAGATATTAAAAATAGTGAAAAAAATGTCTTCTTTCTCCAAGTTCTTCTGGGTTAGGCTTAGTAATTTTTGAACGACACTCGTACATTTTTTATCTACCAGAACAATGTTAAGAAAATTAATGACAAAATGGAAAAAAAAAAATAAACAGATTGGTGTTTAGTCACTTGGGAATTTTAAGTAATGGATAGTGGCTCAGATTGAGGAATCAGAGAGCCGAGTTCGAATTCCAGTCGAATCTTTTATATTCACTTACGTGCTAATACCCTTGGGAAAGGTTTGAATCCTCTTCTTTTCTTTCCCCGCCAGCTATGGTAAATAGCAGGACAAACCGGGTTCTATAGCCTTGGATGGCAACTGGTCTACTGCAGAAAGAAACGGCAACCTACTTGGAGACAAATATCTGTCTCGCCATTCATGTATCGAAAGATATATGATCAACTAAGCACACACATGGCACATAACTGACTGGCTTTTTAATCGAATGAAGATCATCAGGATAGGGGCTTTTATGATATTCTTGTTGTCAGTTGTTTAAACAAATTGTGTTTACATCTTCCTGGACGTTTACATCTTCATGATGATGAACAGATAGAAAGTTATAGATAGAGTGAACTAGATAGAATACTTAAGTAGATAGATAGATAGATAGATAGATAGATAGATAGATATAGAAATCGACAGTGATAGATATGAACAGACTGAACAAGACAGACTATTTAGATAAGTAGGTAGGCATGTAGATAGATAGATAGAGGAATCGACAGTGATAAATATGTATACATTGACCTAGATAGGAACATATGTAGAGAGATAGTTTTGTTAGTGAGTGTCTAGGAAACAAAACAATACTGCCATAAACATATATATATATATATATATATATATATATATATATAGAGAGAGAGAGAGAGAGAGAGATTGATAAATAGAATATTTATGGTTTAAGATGACATCAAAACAAAAGTCGTATGATCGAAGCTCTAATGTAAATTAAAGACACTTAAAAAAAAAAGTAAGGTATATATGTCAACTACAATCCTTTTTGTTAAAATCCTAATCATCTTCTTCAATCCTAATTAGTTCGACATTGCAGAGATGAAAGAAGAAAGACTTGGAATGAAGAAAAAAAAAACGTAAATAAAAAAACCCTAAGAGAAATTTTTGTCATCAATTTCTTACCCCAAGCTTAAGATGTTCCATATAAACAAGTCAAAGCCACCAATATCGTTGTAGGAGTTGCATTCGTATTCCAAATGATGAATCCCTTGGTTCCTGAAAAAAAAAAGCAAAAAACGAAAAAATAACATAACATAAAGTCGTATGCAGAAACTCATTCTTCAACGGTATGTTGATAACTAAATATTACGGAAAGAAAATGTTGAAATCCTTACGGGCAATTTTCTGTGTTTATTTAATGAGGTATGTATCGCATTCTATCGTTTTGGTTTGAGGCAATTACTACACTACTAGGCGAGAAATGCCCTGTTGGGAAAAGCACGCACATCTGCTGTGTGCAAGACATTAATGTAATTTTTGTTATTGTTATCCGTGTTAGTATGTCTGATTAAATTAAATGTATAAGAGGTTGACTTTACCTTTTACAATGTGAAGGCTCATTAAGGCCGTTGTTCGTACATTTGTATCAGAAATAATGGTCTCTTATTATGTATATTCCTATATATATATATATATATATATATATATATATATATATATGTGTGTGTGTGTGTGTGTGTGCGTGTGTGTGTGTGCGTGTGTGTGTGTGTGTGTGTGTATAAAGGTAATAAATCCGTTGGTATATAATTCAATTGAAACCTAGTAATATAAAATATTAAAACTGATCCACAAAAAGAGTTCAATATATTTATTATTACAGAGCAAATAAACAGTACGCAATAAACTCCAAAATGGCCTCATATAGGGTATACACGTATTTCAGCCGACGAAATTCGTCGGTTGAAATACGCCTATTCCCATATGAGATAATTTGGAATTTTATTGTATACTAACTATATATATATATATATATATATATATATATATAAAACCTTTCGAATGAATAAATGAAAAATCCATTACTTCTTTTAGAAATTGCTGTGATTACGTCAGGATAAGAAATTCTGTAGATAAGAATGTTTCACCAGTCTCAAAAGGATTTTCATTTGTAAGGTACTCTTTATAATTGCTGAATCGATGAAACTTCGTGACTTAAATCTAAAGCACGTCGAATCTGACGACGGGTTCTACTGCCATGAGTCTAATGGTGATTACGAAGGTTTTTAGTGTGATCAGTAGTGATGGCGATGTTATGCCTCCATTCATCTTCACACAGGGCCTCATACTAAACATGGAGAACTATATCAAGTGCCTTGGGGAGGTAGTGCAGCTCTAGGCCAAGAGAGTGGCTGCTAGGAGACCCTATGTCTGGCAACAGGACTCTGCACCATGGCACACCAGCAAGAGAACCCAGTCATGGCTTTCACAAAATCTGGTCACCTAACTTCCCAGACTGCAATCCCCAGTTGAGCAAGAGAACAAGAAAATTTCTTGTAACATCAAATATGAACTGAAGGCAAGGATTATGCCAGCATTCAATAACATAAACAAGAAGACTGCCCAGAAGAGTTACAAGAGATTCCGATGTCGTCTTGTGGCCCTGGTCGAATCCAATGGAGTTTTTATTGAAAAAATTTACTCTTTAGTATTTCAAGATAATTTTGTGTTATTTTGGTAAATATGTCTGTTAAAATGAAATGTCAGTTTTATTTTCATTTTTGCGTCATTTAGACGACAATTTATACATCCCACCCTATATATATATATATCTGTGTGTGTGTGTGTGTGTGTGATTAAAAACGACAGACAAGGTATTAAGGTTAAGCATTTTATTTAATTTTCATTGTGTTCCAACAAGAGCTTTCTTTTGGGGACAAAGAATGTGTAAAAACTGTTTAAATGTTTTATAGTTCCGGGCGCTTTCAGATATATCTTTAGCCATTATCAGGGATGATTCACTTTTTCAGCTACTTCAGTGTGTACATTATGTGTATGTTTTAGTGTTTTGTAGTGATGTTTTTAACTTCCGAATACAGTTAGCACATTGTGGCCTTGTTCGTAGTTAATATTGTCGGATGCGTACTTCGGATCTCGGTGTCACACTTTCTCTTGAAACACCACCCAAATCGCTCGACAGCTGCTTGTTGATAACATCTCGTAACTCGCATCTTGAGCCTTTTCTCTTGCTTATGACCAGACTTTCTGTCTTGCTTCATTTGCTGGTATGGTTTATTTAATGCCCAACTCTAAATATGAAGAATTCAAACTTTCTAATTAATTACGTCATTTCCGGATTCAATGATAATTAGATGTAATTTTTTTGGCGAATATTCTTACAAAATCAAACGAGGAGTGGAAACTTGTTTCCTTTTTCATAAAATGAGATTAACCATAGCAATTAAAAAATAAAAAATAATAATGTATGTCTTATCTTTTATTATAAAATATATTAACTGTCATTTTAATATAAAAATGTTTTGTTGGTCATTTTATTATAGAAGTGTATTGTTGGTAATGCTTCTATAAAACTGTATTGCTGGTACTTTTACTATAATACTATATTGCTTTCCTTTCCTAACTTATTTATTTTAGTTCGTGAGTTAATTATTTGCCAAAAGCTGGAACAACTAAAAGATACTAACGCCCTGGTTCAGTGTGAATCTGGGAAAAACAGCAATTATAATGTGGTCCAACGCTCCTTACTGTCGGATGTAGTTTAGCGTCGTACCCAGGACGGATTTTTAGAAAATCCTTCTTTCATGCACATTTCATTGAAAACGACAGACAAGGTGTTTTTATTTAGTTGTTTTTATACAATTTCTCATGCGATCTAATCATTTTTTTTTCGTTTCGGATGATAAATTATATAAAAACTGTCCGAGTTTTCTTTTTATCCGAGCGCTTTCAGTTATCCATTTAGCCATTTTCAAGGATTATATATTTAAATGTTAAAATAAGAAATAGTTTGTTGTATGTATGTTTTATAAAATGTCTTCATTTTTCATAACACGGTCAAGATATTATGTCCATGTTCAAAGTTAATATTTTTAAGTGTTGTTTTTTTTTGGGTTTTCATTACTAAGGCTTTCATTATTTTTAGCCTTTTTTTGCATGTAGATGATGCTATTATATTAGTGTTGTCAACAAGTATGTTACGAATAATGTCTGTTAGGTCTCCATGAATATTTAAATGATATATATATATATATATATATATATATATATATATAGTGTGTGATTTCAGTTTTTATATTTTTATATACTTCAAACACCCTTTTAGTTTTATTTACATTTAAACAATGGCAAGAGGGCTTGTAAAATTTGATACACACAGGATAGATTGACGTTAAGAGTTACAAATGCATAAGCTACATACCGCGCTTGACTAAATGGATAGCTGCACAATGTTTAAGAGAAATAGCAAAAAGACAAAATTTATTAAGATTTGCAAAAGCCAGGAATATGTGGAGAGCCATAATCTTCAACATCCTGAAGGCACACAGCACATAGAAGAAGAAGAAGAAGAAGAAGAAGAAGAAGAAGAAGAAGAAGAAGAAGAAAACAAGGTTTAAGAGAAATAACAAAAAGTCAAGATTTATTAAGAGCTACAAAGGAAAGGAAGCTGTGGAGAGTCATGATCTCCTACGTCCTAAAGAGACAAGGCATAGAGAAAAAGAAGAATGAACTTGAGTAAATAGATGGCGGAACAACAGAAATAACAAAAAAAACAATTTATTCAGAGCTACAAAGGATAGGAAATTGTGGAGAGCCATGATCACCTACGTTCTGAAGTGACAAGGTGCACAGAAAAAGAATACGTCTACTTGTTTTTACTCTATATATTATTCTGCGTTCGTCATAACGATGTGTGGGAATAAATATTCTTTGTTCAATAGTTTTCATACATTCCGTCTGTCTATAAGTTGCATTGTCTCTACACCGCCATGTTTGATCTGCAATCTTTATTTATATCTTTCTCAAGATATAAACATTATTTTTTTTTTTTTATTAATATGATATTTTTCCCAGAACATAGTTTTATTTACTCAGGGCAAATGTGAGATAAATAAAATATCACCAAGAGCTAAATTATAAAAATTGTTTTTGTCTGTTTTTTCTTTTTCTTTTCTTTTTTTTTTACTCTTGTTATTTTCTTTTAATATTTTTCCCGACATTCCGTATTTCGCCATTTTGCACTAACAACTTCGTTCCGATCTTTTATTTCCCAGGGGTCATGCCCGTCCTTACATGTACATGTGTTAATTAGAAAACGGAAGAAGCCCAAATATTTTCAGGGGTCTTAAAATATTCCAAGGTAGCAGAAGGAAAATGGAAGGAGTCGGTCTCGTTATTAATTTGTTTGTTATCCAGGTCGCCAACATTTTATTCTCCCAAATTTAATGCTGCCTCCCAAGGATCCACCGAAGTAGGGTGCTCTTTGAAATTAACATAGCGTCATGCCACTTGAAATCAGAAGGGACCCAACAGCAATTCGTCTAGATCTTCACTGTCTCTTGCTTCTTGTCATTCATTCCAAACAGCGTCCATGACAGATCTTTTTGCTTCCGTCTTTTCTTGTAATCAAAACGGTTTACACACACGCGTTCACGTATTCGCTCAAAGACACACTCACACACACGCACACATATATGTATGTATATATATATTATTCTTATATATATATGTGTGCATGAATAATATATATATATATGTGTGTGTGTGTGTATGCCAATACGCATCAAAAGTGCGCTTAAATCCCCTACTACATTTAATACAGATAAACATATTTTAAAGATGATCTTATTATTCTATATAACACCATGCGAGCGATTATCTATCTATCTATCTATCTATCTATCTATCTATCTATCTATCTATCTATCTATCTATCTCAATCTCTTCCACTCTCGCTCTCTTTCTCTCTATCTCTGTATACACATACACGCACACACACACACACATATATGTATATATATTTATCTTAGTTTAGTCATATCTATCTAGGTATCTATCTGTCTAAAAATATCTATTTATCTCAATCTGTTTTTATCTAGCTAGCTAGCTGTCTGTCTGTCTATTTTTCTTTCTATCCATCACAAAGTCTATCGGGATCTATTGGGAGGAAATGTGTATACAAAGAAATCAAAGGAAATAATAATAATAATAATAATAATAATAATAGCAAAAATACAACGCGTTAATGTCATGTGGGATACGACCATTTTCATTGACAATCACTTCGAGAGTAATCGCCTTGTCATCATATTCTGGGACAAGAGCATCACTGAATGGTAGACTTTATGGTGCCGTGGAGTATGAACACTGTACAGGTGAGGCAGGCAAAATTCATAGATAACATAGATCCACTGTGCCATGTGTCCTTGAGGACATCTGGGTATGAACTTCTGGTTATTATAAACCTAATGTTTTCAGCAACCATTTTTTACCAGGGCTCATATTGCAATTTTGCTGTTATCATTGCATGTTTTTACCAGAGTTCATATTGCAACTTTGACGGATATCTCTCTCGAGTGACCCCCCCACAGAGGAGAACATGACTGTGTGTACGCTATCCCGTGCAGCTGCGAAAAGGAATATAAAGGAGAGACAGGTTGTCCCTCAAGGTAAGGATTCAAGAACACCAGAAAGCTGTAACATGAGGGGAAGTAGAAAAATCAGGCGTGATGACCACATATGGAGAGAGAAGGGAGATCACCGTCTCCTGTGGGATAATGTTGAGATCATAGATAGGGAACATCATTGGAAAATTCGTAAACTTAAGGAATCAGCACATATGCTAGGCCACAAAAATCTCCTGAGCCGACCAAGAATAGAAATAAATACAATATGGGAACCAGTAATAAGGAGTGCCAGAGAAAAGCAATCATAACAAAGTTGCAATATTAACTCTGGTAAAAACATGCAATGATAACAGCAAAATTGCAATATGAGTCCTGGTAAAAAATGGTTGCTGAAAACATTAGGTTTTATAATACCCAGAAGTTCATACCCAGATGTCCTCAAGGACACATGGCACAGTGGATAAAGGCGTTGATTAGATCCAGTGACAGACCCAAAGAATATGAGCTCAATACCCGGTTAAGGCAGTGGAGAACTTTCAGACTGAAAATTGGCAGGAGATAACTGAAAACTGACATCCCATGGAACTAGAACAGTCTACCCGAAATTCCAACCACCTGAAGAAGGCCGGAGCGTACAGCGGCCGAAACGTTGTGACAAATATGGCGACAAAGATGAGGACAATAGTCCGACTAATGTAAATACTGTACATAATACCTCATCTCAGAAATATAGACAGACTCTCAACTTGTCCCTTTTGTCTCTTAACATTTTGCAGAGATTTTTCTACATCGCAGGACGCCTTTCATTTTTTTTACTGAAACCAAGTAGTGTTTTCCCCTTCTTTCACGCGATCAAAACGGTATAGTCCATAATTTCCGAGGTATTGGCAGGAGACATTAAACACTTTTATCTTAGCCTACTTATTGATTTCTTCCTAGTCAGATTGCCGTCTTATGAACATTTCTCTTAATAATGATTAAAAAATAATTCATCAGGTGAGGTTATTTAATTTAATTTAGGGAAACTGGACTTTTGCCGATTGAACGTTTATCGCTACCGTCACCTTTCTCAGAGATTAAAGTGTAGTATCTTTTCTTATCAGCTTCTCACTCCATTTTTATCCTACTTTCCTTGGGCTCTTCCAGGCGGTGTAATGGTTAGAAAGCTTGGAAAATCACTATTTTCTTTCTTTCATTTTCTCACTGAAACCAAGTCTTTTCTTCTTTTTCCACGTGATCAAAACGCGGATTAGTCTATTATTTATGAGGTACTGACAGGACGTAACGGTCGTACTAAAAAACGATGGGAGATACGAACAAAATTACAATAGGATGGCTATTTTTGCAGAGAATGGCAAGAAGGAATTTAAGAGAAAATCAGAGAAAAGTGAAGGGAATATTTTCTAAATATTGAGATTATATGGCCAATTTGCGAGTTACATATAATATGAAGGACAATGCTCCATAGTGGCTATGGCTGAGATGTGATGATCTGAAATGTGAAAATAGAAGATTATTGATAATTGCTGCACAAGCTCTTGCTACCCATGCCAGAAAGTACCGCATTCATCAAACTTTAATCACTCGTTAATGATGGCTGTGTTGAACACTCTGAGGGTATGACTCACCTGACCAATGGATGTATAATGCGCGTTCAAAAAGAATCTAATAGACGCCATGATAAGGTACGCCTTTATATACATTGATTATTGTGTTGAACGTATGGTTGTAGGAAATTGGTTAGAAAAAAATTGCTTATTTACACAATTTAGATTATCCGGACTATTACCCTCATCTTTATTGTCATATTCACGACGTATTGGCTGTTGTACGCCTCGGCCTTCCTCAGGTGAAATACGTTGGGATTTCGAACCGAACCCCTTATTTCGTCCAACGGAGTAGATTGTTCTAGTTCTACATGTCATGCCTCTTCCGTATATCTCGGTTTCAGTTATTTTCAATTAGAAATTCAACTATCCAAGGGTTTTGTCACCTCTGCTGTGACCAGTTATTGAACTTACAACTCTTTGGATCAAGTCACTCGATTACTTCAACCAACGCTTTTATCTACAGTGCCATGTGTCGTGAATACGGCGGTAAGGATGAGGACAACATTTCGAACAATCTAAATAATGTAAATTGTTATAATACCTCATCTCAGAAAAATCGATATATCTTGAAGAAGGCCAGAGCGTAAACCGAGCAAAACATCAGGAATATTACAATAAATATGAAGTCAACAATCCGAACAACGTAAATAGTGTAAATAGTCAGAACACCTCATCTCAGAAATATAGGCATATCCTGAAAAAGGTCGGAACGTACAAAACCGAATCGTCGTGAATATAACAATTAAGGTGAAGACTACAGTCCGAACAATGTAAATAGTGCAAATAGTTACAATACCTTATCTCAGAAATATAGACAGATCCTGACGAAGACCGGAACGTACAACTTCTGAAATGTCGTTAATATAACAATAAAGCTCAAGAAAACAGTATGAACGAGGTAAATAGTATAAATAGTTACAATACATTACCTCAGAAATATAGACAAATACTGAAGGCCGGATTGTACAGCTGCCGAAACGTCGTGAATATGACAATAAAGATGAGGATGACAGTCCGAAAAAAGTAAATAGTATAATGAAAATATCTTATCTCGGAAATATAGATAGATCCTGATAAAGGCCGGAGCGTACAACAGTCGAAACATCATAAACATATAATACCTTATCTCAGAATTATCGAAAAAAAATGTTTCTAGTAAAAGCTAAATGTAAGTGAAATGACACGGAAAAGTTGTTTTTTATTTTTTTTATTACAGACTGTTTCTGGTCTTTACGAACGTGACCTTGTGCCGTACCTATGTAACGAATACCTTGTTTGAATCTCATCCCTGGTTTTGAAGTACTTACGAGCGCATATGCACATAACTGTGCACTTTTACGAAAAAAGGGGGAAATGCTTGCTTAGAGAAGTGCACGTCTCTAAGCACCGGCTGACCTCAGTAACACAGAATAGAGTGAAATACAGATAAATGCCTGGCAGGGAGGGAAAGATGTCGAGGATTTTCTTCCGAACCCCTTTCCTCCTCCTCCTACCCCACTCCTTTTCCTCCTGCTCCTCCTCCTTACAAGATCACCACCTCCTTCACCATAGCTAGGGTGTACTTGATCCTTTATCAAATGAACTCATCGATGGCATAGAAACCCCTTTTCGTTCACCCGCCAACAAAATGAAGGCAAGATTAAATAACGGGGGGACATGGCGAGAGACAACTTAATAGAAAACTGAATTCGACACCAGTTTTCTTTTCCGTTCCCTCTTTTAATTTAAATTTCATTTCTGCCATTTTTTTTTCTTCTTCATTGATTTTATATATGAGTTTATTCTTCTCTTCCCATTAATACGGAAACATAGGTTATTTTAATTTTCTCAATATATACCTAAGTTTTCTTTCATTTACTTTCTTTCATTTAAACGTTTCATATTCTATTATTTTCTTTCTTTTTAATTATACTTTTCTTCCATTTTTTTCTTTCTTTCTAACAACTTTTTTCTTTCTTTTTTAAATTCTTGCTATTCTTATTTTTTCATTATTCTTTTTCTTTCTTTCTTTCTTTCTTTCTTTCTTTATTTCTTTCTTTATTTCTTTCTTTTGTTTCATTGTTTTTAAGTGTTTCCTATACTTTTATTTTCTTTCCTTTTAATTGTCCGTTTCTTTCCTTTTTTTTGTTTCCTTTCTTTCTAATAACTTTTCTTTTTGTAAATTAATCCATTTCTTAATTTTTCATTACATTTTATTTTTTCCTTCATTTCTTCCTTCATTCATTTCTTCCTTCCATCATTCGTTCCTTCAATCATTCCTTCCTTTATATCTTCCTTCCCTCCTTCCTTCATTCCTTGTTTTTTTTCTTCATTCCTTCCTCCATTTCTTCCTTCCTTGATTCATTCAATCCTTCTTTCTTTCTTCCTTCTTTCTTTCTTTCTTTCTTTCTTTCTTTCTTTCTGTCTTGTTTCGTTCTTTCATTCCGTTTTTTTATAAGTCGTTTTATTCGTATTCTTTTATACTTTTCTAATTCTTTCTTTTAAAATTATTCTTATTTTCCTTCTTTCTTTCTTTTTTTTTCTTTCTTTCTTTTTCTTTTTTCTTTTCTTCTGTCTTTCTTTCTTTCATTCATTCTTTCTTTATTCGTTTTCTTTCTTTTAACCATTTCCTATACTTTTCTTTGTTTTTAATCATCCTTTTCTTCCTTGTTTCTTTTTTATATCTATTTTCTTTCTTTTTGTCAATATTTCATATTCTTACTAATTAATTCTTCTTTCTTTTCTCACTTTTTGTTTTCTTTTCAACATTCGTTTTAATGAATTTTCCTACAGGAGTAAGTAATGGATAGCTGCTCGCCTTGAAAAATCGGAGAGCCGAGTTCGAAATTCAGTTAAATCCATTGCATTCACTTACGTGCTAATACCATTGGGAAAGATATTAATCATCATCTTCTCCCCCTGTCTAGCTATAGGTAAGTAGCAGGACAGACTGTGTTCTACAGCCTTGGATGGCAACGGGTCTAGGAGAAGGTAACTCTGAATTCAAAACCGGCCTCATAGTCATTATTTTCTCTGTTTCTTCCTTGCTTTCTGTCTTTTTAATTACGTTCTTTTTTTTTATTGTTTTATTTAATTTTAGTAGTTGCTATTATTGTTTGTTTTTAATATTTCCTTATTTCTTTTTTTCTAATCTTGGCAATTCTAGTGTTCTTTGTTTCGCTTTCTTTTTTTTGTTTTCCTCTTTACTATTCTTTTTCATTTTTAATTAGCCTTTCTTTCATTTTTTTCTTGTTTCCATTTTAATATATCATTCTTTATTTTCTCTCTATGCTTTATTTCTTTTTTAAATATTCCCACCCTTTCTATCTTTCTTTTCTTTTATCTTTTTTCTTATTCGTTATTAATTCCTATTCTTTTTTCTTTCTATCATTCTGTATATGTTTTCTTTCGTTTTTAAATTTATTTTTTTATGTTCAGTCTACACCATTCTTTATCTTTTGCGTTCACTTACATTTCTTTCTCTTTTACTTTCTTTTTCCTTTCTTTCTTTGTTTATTCTTTATTTATTTCTCTTTTTCTTTCTTTCTATGTTTCTTTATTTCTTTATTTATTCTTTATTTATTTCTCGTTTTCTTTCTTTCTTTTTTCTTTCTTTTTCCTTTCTTTCTTTCTTTCTTTCTTTATTTTTCTTTCTTTTTTCTTTTACTTTCTATATTTTTTTCCATCTTTTTGCTTTCTTTCTCTTTTTCTTTTTCTTTCTTTCTATCTTTCTTTCTTTTTTCTTTCTTTCTGTCTTTCTTTCTACTCTTCTTATATCTATTCCATTTTATATATATTCTCTTTCTCTATCGTTTATCACTATTTTATTTTTCTCTCTTTCATTTTTATCTCTTCCTATCTTCCTTTGTACTTTTATTTTTTCTCACTTTTTCTCTTTATTTTCTCTACATCTCTTACTCTCTCTCTCTCTTTACTTTCTTTTTTACTATGTCTCTTTATATTTCTTACCCTGTCTCTCTTTTTTCCCTGTCTCTCTTTACGTTTCTTACTCTCTTTCTCTTTCTCGCTGTCTCTCTTTAGATTTCTTACTCTTTCTTTCTTTCTCTTTCTCACTATCTCTATATTTCTTTACCCTTTCTCGCTACCTCTCTCTTTTTCATTATCTCTCTTTACATTTCTTATTTTCTTTCTCTTTCTTGCTGTCTCTCTTTATTTTTCTTACCCTTCTTTCTTTCTTTCTTTCTTTCTTTCTTTCTTTCTTTCTTTCTTTCTTTCTTTCTCTTTCTCACTATCTCTATATTTCTTTACTCCTTCTCTCTCTACCTCTTTATTTCTCACTATCTCTCTTTACATTTCTTTCTCTCTCTTTCTCTCTCTTCGACAGCCCTCTTTAAGTAACTTTTCAACCCCAATCTCTAATAACTCAATAAATTGATGTCGAGTATAGGAAAACATTATTTGATATTGAGATATATTAAAAACAAATGCAAAGAATCCTTTTATTAATAGCATCGGTTGTGGGGCCACAGCTCGCATTCTGATCGCGTATAGTAAATTAATTTCAATAAATGTTAAAAAAAAACAAACAAACAAAAACGTTACTATCAAATGTCCACAGTTTCCTTCAAATAACTATTTTTCGACTCCGTTTTATTATTATTTTTTTTTTATTATCAAATACCGGGGAACTCCAACGTGGTGTAATGGTTAACGAGTTTATCTCGTCAGATTAATTACGACTGAGTAGTGAGTTCGATCGTCACCGGGTGCTCCACACTTTCAGCCTTGTGTCACATCTAAGCTACGCTTAGGAGATCATTTAGTGTACATCGACGTGGTGTAATGTTTAGCAAGCTTGTCTCGCTAGATCAATTACTACAGAATAATGAGTTCATTTCTCACTGGGTGCACCACTTTTTCGGCCTTATGCCATACGTAAGGTATTCACCTAGAAAATCGCCATTACCCACGACAGTGTGCGCTCATAGTAGGGGAAAACAACAGTACAGTCTTACGGCTACATTGAAAAACCAGTTCTCGTTCAATTACTGAAGTTAAGCAACGTCGAGCCTGCTCATTGTCTAGATGGGTGACTGCTGGAAATACTAGCTGCTGTCAACCGGGATGTGCAGGTGGTGTAATGAATAACGGCTCGGAATTGTTAATTGGAAAGCCGAGTTCTAATTCCATTTTTTTTTTCGTTATATTCGCTGACACGCAAATGACCTTGGAAAAGGTATGAATACACCTCTTCACCCCCAGCTATGGATTAATTAGTAAAACTTATGTCATTAAACCATTATTATCTTCAAAAATAAAAATAAAAATACGTAAAAATAATTAGATTTCGAATCAAACATCAACCAAAAAGAAAGACCGGACAAAACTTGGTTCGGGCTTCTTCTTGTTTTATGTGCCGTGTCTCTTAAGGATGTAGGCGATTATGGCTCTCCACTTTGCCCTATCAATATGTTTCGTCCCTTTCCCACTTCCATGCAGGCCATGTTCTGTCATCCAATGGCTTAAGCCCACTAGATATATCATGCGTTGCTTTCCCTTGTCCCTCTTTCTCTCTATTCGCCCTTTGAGTATTTGATTCTCCAAGCCCCCCTTCCCCATTACGTGTCCCAGAAATTTCAGCTGCTTCTTTAAGCAGCTGAAATTTCTGGAACACATGAGGTGGAAGGGGGCTTGGAGAATCAGATACTCAATCAAGCTTCCTCCTTACTTCCATACTTTCCAAAACTTCATTGTTATTCTCAAGCTCAGTCCATAATATACTTAGCATCCTTCTGTAGAACCATACCTCTGTTGCCTCGAGTCTCTTCTTCATCCAACATTTGCTGCCATAAAGAAGGACAGATGTCACGTAGCAGCTCAGTACTCTTCTCTTTGTTACCCAAAACATCTCCTGTCTCGTAATACTCTGCCTAACTTTTGGAATGCGTCTCTGGCCATCCCAATACGTCTTCGGATCTCAGTGTCGCACTTAACGTCTTCTTACGCTGAAATTTGCCGAACGTTGGAATCGTTCCTTGTAGAAGTCACTCGATCAAAATGACTTGTGTTAATCCGAGAAATGTTCGGGAAAAAAAAAAAGTTTAAACACCGTGTGTCTTTGAGATTAAACCGAAGGTGAAATCAAGCAAATGGCGACATTAGCGAGTCCTTGTCTGCCGACTCTGACAGATCACCGCACAATGGAAGATGACATTCCAGACAATCAGCAAATTCCAGAAGTACTTCTCTAGACACCGAAAACAGAATTACTCTCGGTTATGCCTAAGTAAAAATGTAGACATCTCTTATTCTATATGTAGATACACACCTGCGACAAGTAATTCTCTAATTTTCGAATACGTGACGTTAAGTCTGTTGCATACCCATCTGTGTTGTCAATTTTTGATCTAAACATATCTAAGTAAACTTTCTTTGTCATTTTTAATTTTCTAGATATACACTTTTTTTCTGTCCCTCCATTTTCTGGGTTATCATTATTTACACTATTTATGTTCGGACGATTCTCCTCGGCTGTTTTGCCTTTCGGCCTTCCTCAGGTTTATATCGATCTGGGTAACCTACAGGCAATTCTGAACTGAATCCTTTATTTATTCTACGGTGGTAGATGTTCTCTTTCCACTGCTCATGTCAAGAGTGTGCCTGTAGAATTCGGTAACGGAAAATTTGGCAATTTAGACAAGGTAATCATGAAAAAAAGACGATTAAAAATTGATTTTAGGGCCCTTCTTTATTTAGTACATTTTATTAAAATAATAATTTGAAAAGAAGATACAAGAAATTAATTTTAACTTAGATAAATCGATTTTATTTGCTCGAAAACAATGGGGCATAGTAATTAAATAAATACTTTTTTAAAAATATTTACAGTATTTACATTAGTCGGACTATTGTCCTCATCTTTGTCGCCATATTTGTCACAACGTTTCGGCCGTTGTATGCTCCGGCCTTCTTCAGGAGGTTGGAATTTCGAACTGAACCCTTTATTTCGATCACTGGGGTAGACTGTTCTAATTCCACGTGCCATGTTTGATGGATGTCAGTTATCAGTTATCTCCTGCTAATTTTCCCTCTGAAAGTTCTCCACTGCCTTAACCGGGTATTGAACTCACCTTCTTTGGGTCTGTCACTAGATCTAACCAACGCCTTTATCCACTGTGCCATGTGTCCCCAGTGATCGAAATAAAGGGTTCAGTTCGAAATTCCAACCACCTGAAGAAGGCCGGAACGTACAACGGCCGAAACATTGTGAAAAATATGGCGACAAAGATGAGGACAATAGTCCGACTAATGTAAATACTGTACATAATACCTCATCTCAGAAATATAGACAGACTCTTAAAAATATTTATTTTAAAATATTAGAGGGGGGTATAGCACGTTTCTTAAACTCCCCATCCAGAAAGCATGGTCCTGGTATTGTTGCAGTGGGGTTTTATCTGGAATGAAACCCATGATTGCTTAGTTAATACTTATTTAAACGTATGGAGGGTAGACACCTCCAGAAGTATGGCTCTGGTAATGGGGTTTTATGTGGATCCCATGATTTCAGTTATTTAAAAATATATCAGAAGGGAGCTTTGCCCCACCTAATCGCCACTCGAGGACGACCCTAAAATCAATTTTCAATCTACTTTTATTTCATAGTTACCGAATTTTCCTACCTTGACTAAATTAGCGAATCTTCCGTAACCAAATGTTTCTAAATTCTACTAGCAATATCTTCTAGTTCTTACTTTTAGTTAGTACTGTTCACTTATTGCTCACCCATTTCCACTGGGAGCAAGTACGTACTGCTCAACCGACGGAGTGCATTCATCATTATTACGTCACAAAATTCACATATCAATGCTTTTATATACTAAGCCTAGTGGATAAAATCGTTGAGCAGTGTTAGTGAAGACAAAGGACAATAAAAGAATAGGCTTCAGGAAGGCAGAAGATAAAGATAATGCCGTTAAGACGCAAGAGGTTACTGGATGTGAAAGATAGTGAAAAGACTTTAGTGAAGAAAAAGGACAATAAAAGAATAGGCTTCAGGTAGGCAGAAGATAAAGATAATGCCGTTAAGACGCAAGAGGTTACTGGATGTGAAAGATAGTGAAAAGACTTTAGTGTGGAGAAAGGACAATAAAAGAAGAGCTTTCAGGAAGGCAGAAGATGGAGACGGCCAATGTACTTAAATTTTGGAATATCGTAGGTGAAAGGCAATCAAGAATCCGAGAGTAAGTTCCACATACGGAGAGTGAATTTGAAAAACTATTAGAATAGAACTTATTCCTGGGCATGACGATAAACTACATCTGGCAGCAAGGTGTCTGGACGGGAAATTTGAGGTTTTGAGGAACACTGAACCACCTCTTAATTGCTTTTATTCCCGGGTCCACACTAACTCGGAGTCATAGCATCTCTTAAGGTCCCAACTCTGGGTACTCCCCAAACAAAAACAAAACACTATAACAGTATAAAAATAGATTTTATTTGTAAAAGTACCAGCAATAGATTTTTATATAATAAAATTACCGACAATACGCTCATACTAACAAATTGTAGTGATTTCAACCGAATCTGTTTAAAAAAAAAAACTACCCATCAACCAACTTATACGGCATTCCGACAATTTCTTAAATCAAGCCGTAATCAAACAAGTAATCATGTCCACACAAATACATATATATATATATATATATATATATATATATATGCATAAAAGCAGAGTATCATCTACCATGTATTCACCTGTGGAAGTAGAATAACATATATTTTATATTACGTCAAACCTCCCAAGAAAATTAAATTTCGGCATTAAGTGACCCATTAAGAGTTGATATGCCGCTAAACACACAACTCAATCAATCAATCGGCGTCTAGCTATTTCAACAGTAAAACAGCGGGAACTTATTATCAATTTAGTACTACTTTGAAATTCATGTCGTCGAGGTACCTCGAGGAAAAACTTCATTGTGTAATTGACATGAAAATATGTACAAAACAGAAGAAACTCAGGTTACGGCGGTGGAAAAGTGACTGAAACGACATGACAGTCTAGAAACAATATCAATGCAGATTCTTCTTCTTTTGGATTTTGTCAAGCATCTCGAGATATATAGCAGGAGAACCAGACCGGATATGACAGTGAATCTCTATCTATAAATGGCAGGATGTGTGCGTGTGTGTGTGTGTGTGTGTGTGTGTGTGTAGGTGTGTAACGAATGTACGGCCGCAATTTTCGACGGATTTGCACCAAAATTTACATGCACATGCTCATGGTTAGCGGGAAGGCCAAGACGACTTTGCATTTCCCAACTCCCATCGATAGTGGAAATAATCGATTTTTTCATGCTTCAACGGCAGTTTTCGTGTAGCCTGTGACCATTTTCTACTGGCCAGAGTGAGAGTCAAATAGCTGGCTGCCACGAATAGGGAAGAAGATTTTATTGGCCAGCATGAGACCCAACAGCTGACTGACACGAATGTTAACTAGCATGCTAGTATGCAAAAAAATCGATAGCTGCATTCGTCACAATTTACTCCAATTGGCTCATTCGCTTGCTTAAACTCAACGTTGATTCTGATTCCGAAGAACTGGGTTACATGTGAAAAAGTATTTGTTGTTAACATTCTTTTTTCATTCGGTTTTTCCAGTTACGAGTCCTTTTTTAAAGCTGATCGTTTTGTGTTCATTTTGTTTAGTTCTTTTTTTGTAACAGATTTAATGTTTAGTATAGAGCTTAGAAAAAATTCGCAGTGTGAGATAGGCAAGAAGTAAGGCATGTAGCAACATCAGCACGGCAAAGGGCATTCCTTTAAAGGCAAGGAAGGGCAAAAATATTTTAAGTCAAGTGATAGCGATTGCTGTATGAGTCTTACGATTTTTGAATCAAGCACGGGCAACGCCGGGCCATGCTGCTAGTATTCAATATACGGACGAATGGTAGATTTATAAACATGCTAAATGGATTCTGGTGAGAAATAAATTTTCTCCCACGACACAGTGAACGAAAATTACTAATCAGAAGACGTAATAATTAATTCAATATAATCTTTCCATTTCATATAAGTTTTCTATTACAATACTGTTCGCCTTGTGCAAGGCTCAAGAGCCACTCGAGGTAGAGGGTTATATAGTAAGATGAAAGATTTTATGAGGATTTGTGGGGAAGATATGTTCATACGAAGAACATCAGATACATTTAGGAAAGTGAGCAAAAGTGATAAGAAAATGCTTTTTGAAACAAAGAAGGTCGACTACAAATGTGATATCTAATTGTCTCTATGCTGGTGAATGTTTGAAATCGCTTCACAGATGAAGAAGAGACTTAAACTGACAAAGTCGTAGATCTATGCTGAGAATACAAGATAAAGTCCAAGAGATCATATTTTAGCTAGAATAAAATCTACAATATGTAGCTAGCAATCAGAAACAGATAAGCAAAAAGATTTTGGGCATATAATGAGGAAATGCGAGAATAAAACCTCATGCAGTGGAAACTATAGAAACAAGAGAAAATGAATAATCTACTTAAAATGTGTTTTTTAAGATGGAAGATGTGGAGAGACATGATCTCAAACATGTTGAAATAACACGACATATAAAAGAAGGAGATCAAATTTTGAAGTAGACTGAAAATATTTGTACCAAGTTCACATTTTTTAAAACCCGGTATAATCTATCAGTTAACTGAAAAATATTACTCTAGCTTCTACTCTGAATTAAATTTTTTTTTTAATCGTTTAACCCTAAGCAAGTCGATATAGTCACTAAGACGCGAGGGGATATTGACAGCGAAAGAATCGAAAAAATCATTATTAAGGACAATGAGAGGTTTCAAAGAGGCAGAAGATGATGGTTGATATTGCTTTTAACATTTTTAGACCTTTGAATCCTGTATTGCTGAATTGCGTGGGCGTTATATTTCAGATGGAACACAATGGCATAAAATTTTTTAAAAATCGTGCCAGGTCAGGACCAATAACATTTTGGATTTTATCAAGAATCTTTAAATATATAGAGGAATCAGTAGACCAGATGCAAGGAAGAATGTCAGAATTATAAAGACATAAGGCAGATTCTAATCTAGAACGGCACAGTAAACCAACTTTCCTGGCAGCGGACCTAGCAATCGAATCATTATAATCTTTCCAATTCATTTCTGTGAAAAATGGGAAACCAAAACTCCTGGATTACTTGGATTATTTACATTATTCGAACTTTTATTCTCATCTTTATTGCCATATTCACGACGTTTCGGCCGTTGTACGCTCTGGCCTTCTTCAGGTGATTGGAATTTGAAACCGAACCCCTTATTTCGTCCACCGGGGTAGATTGTTTTAGTTCCACGTGACATGCCTCTTCATTATGTCTCAGTTATTTTCCTTTAACTAAAATCTCCATGTTTTTGGTACACCACTGGTATGGCTTGGTATTGAACTCATAACTCATTGGGTCTAGTTATTGTACCTAACCAACGTCTTTATCCCTTGGACCATCATGTGTCCTTGAAATGTGTTCGAATTTCCAATCACCTGAACAAGGCTGGAGCGTGCAATGTTGTGAATATGGCAATGGAGATGAAGATAACAGTCGAGTAATGTAAAAAATGCAAGTAATCATAATACCTCATCTCAGAGATATAGAGGTCTAAACGTTGTTAATATGGCAATGAAGATGGGGAAAACAGTTCGAGTAATGTAAATAATGCAAATAATCATAATACCTCATTTCAGAGATAGAGATACTTCACTGGCGGTTGGCATCAGCCATATTAAGGGATAGCAGAACATGTTCTAATAAAGAGCAGTTTCCTTTTCGAGGGGTTCAAATTAACATACGGAATGTCATTTCTGTGATCAGCTGTATTTCTATTTTATCGCATCTATTATTAAAACAGAAATAAGTATTTGTATCATGAGCCGAGATACTTAGTAAAAAACTGATGAAAAATAGGGCCAAAATAGGTCCTAGTATAAAGCCCTTGGTCTCACCGGCGTTAACATAAAAAAAGATCTAAATGAGTGGCAGTTCATGATAACTTTCATTTGGCGATTTGATAAGGAATATTGAACCTCAACCCTGGTAAACCTTTATAGGGATTCCTTATTTTCCACATCGAAATATCGCAGAGAACCCCTATAATATAGCAAAATTTGCGTAAAAGAAAAAACCTCAGCACAACATCATTTTAGGCTTCTCGATGACGTCATTTCAAAAGAATTGATCCATTGGAATCGAACAATCTGTACGCACTGTTTCCACTAAGAGCTCTAGCTGTACATTGGCTCAACGAGCAGCATTGAATTCGCGTCGTAGATGACATAAAGTTATCTCAAAAGTGAATGCATTGTTCTCTTGTGTAATGTGACTGGGCGCACTTCACTGTGGACGTGCTCGCCTGTCTGTCAGAATTTATTCTTAACTAGTGTTATTTTTATAAAAGAAGCGAACCAAGGAAACAAATGCGCTCAAGTCCAGAAACATATATATATATATATATATATATATATATATATATACGTACATTCAAGTATATGCAGAAATTCGTGGAGGCGAGGGAGGAAAGGAAAAAAAAAACTTGCAAGTTGGGGTGAGGCGGACAGGAACAGACACATAATATATCCAATGTGTCAAAGAGAAGGAAATGAACTACATGATATATAGTGCCGGCATCTACAAAACTATCCACACATATCTACGTTCGCACACGCCTACCTGAATGAATGTCAGTTCATACACTTATGTCTGTCGCGTTTTTTCTTTATCACAAACCTTGTATATTTAACTTTTATTTTTTTTATGTGCGCAGACTTTAAAGGAAATATGTTCGTGTGGATCCAGGCTTTGATTTGAGAATGTGCGTGTGTGTGTGTGTGTGTAAGAGAGAGAATGAGAGAAAGAGAGAGAGGTTCTAGATGTATCAAGACGTGTAAACAAGTATGTGTATTGAGGACAAGTAAAATCTAGCTAGCTACCTATTGTCAGTTCCTATCTATCTATCTATCTATCTATCTCTTTTTTTAGGTTGTATGTATGTAATTTTCTGTCCGTTCAAAATCTATATATTTCATACGTTTTTATGTATGTTTCTATCTATGAATCTTGTCTGTCAGTCTGTCTATCTCAGACATTTTTAAGTATCTTTCTCTCTTCTCTATCTATCGATCGACCTATCAGAGAATTTTGTGTAGCTTTCTCTTTTTTACTCTCTATCTCGGGATTTTTTAGGTTGCATATATGTAATTTGCTGACTGTTCATAATCTATATATTTCATACATGTTTATGCAGGTTTCTTTTCTCCTTCTTTCTGTCTTTTTTATGTAT
The DNA here is from genome assembly GCA_903632075.3 of Acanthosepion pharaonis. Classification (NCBI taxonomy): domain Eukaryota; kingdom Metazoa; phylum Mollusca; class Cephalopoda; order Sepiida; family Sepiidae; genus Acanthosepion; species Acanthosepion pharaonis. Next base: position 745,735 of record CAHIKZ030005591.1, on the reverse strand, counting down.
GTATGTATGGATCTATGGATCTATCTATCTATCTATCTATCTATCTATCTATCTATCTATCTATCTATCTATCATTAGCAGTTCATATGTATCTGTTTGTGAGAAAATATGCAATAATTATTGGGTCGAGCTCAAAATATTTCTTCACTCTTATACACACAGAGAGACACAAATACACAGGGACACGCACACACATACATATATGTTAATTGTTTAATACACGAAGGCAATTTAAAATATTTTACTCTCCACACTGCATCTATCTATCTATCTATCTATCTATCTATCTATCTATATATATATATATATATATATATATATAGAGAGAGAGAGAGAGAGAGAGAAAGAAAGAGAGAGAGGGAGAGAGTGTATTATACATATATGTTTGAGTATATATATATATATATATATATATATATATATATATATTTATACATATATATATAGCAAAAATATATATGTATATATATATATATATATATATATATATATATATAGAGAGAGAGAGAGAGGGTAAAAGAGAGAGGTAAAAAATAAATTTACGTCATTTATATATGTCTGTAAGTGCCTTCCGATATATATATATATATATATATATATATATATATATATATATATATATATATATATGATCTGTCTTAGAACTGACAGGTCAGGTCAATATATTTGATATATCTACAAACAGACAGAGAGTGGGTGTTCGCTAGGACACCTTTTTCTGTATGAACGTGAAAGGCTGCTCGATTATATAGAAACACGTTCTTATATACCTAATGTATTTCAAACTTATATAAGCGCCAAGATTCACGGAAATGATGGCCGTGACATCAAAGAAAGCAGCGGCACCCGTGATACCGGCTTGGACAGTGTCTTAGTCACGGTATAATGTTATCCATTACCGTCAATTGATACACCTGTGGCTCGGTGTAACGTGCAAATGTCAACTTGTGGCGGTTTGGACAAAGGGTATCATGAACGCGTCCGCCATTTTTCTTGCAGCCATACGAATATATAGCGAGAAATTGTGCTCATAAATTTGATAAATTTTAAGGAGAAAATGCTCCCAGATTGCAATTATTTTAAAGATTGGTAGAGTATAAAATGTCTTTTTTTGTTAGTATTGGTAAATAGTAGGATAGAGAGGGATCTATGCCATTGGTTGTCAACCAGTCTAGTCCTGAATTCATATATAATTAATAAAAATATAAAGCTTGTCACTTAGCTGACTGGCGTTAAATTCAGTATCACGACAATAGAGTTTTGTAGACGAACCCTCTAGCAATCACTTCGTCCACTTGTCAGGGGATATCAGCAACTAACGCGTTATATTGTCGTTTTTCTTTTATATCTGACTATGAGGTTAGTCACTGTAGAATGTGTTGTATTGGGGGCATCAGACTCAACGACTGCCTCGGGTGGCACACACACTTGCAGCTGTCGTGCATTATGCCTATCTAAAAAGAATATATTAATTAAGAGGTGATGAGTAAGTGCTTAATACAAGCCTTCCTAAAGTCTGCAAAAAAAAAGCAAAAAAAAAGCAATTTGCCCTAACTTAAGAAAAATCAACAGTGTCGATAGAATTAAGAAATTCTGAAATATGAAACCAGGTCAAGACAGTTATCTAAAAATAACAAGAGGTTAAAAAGAAGAAGAAAGGAAATTCAAAATTTTCAAGATTTCTTATTCTTTTTTCCCCTCTGTGCTTATTTGAATTGTTTTAATTTAATTTATTTTAGCCATTTATTTATTTTATTAATGTTTTTAATTTTAGTTTTCATGTTAGCCTTTGCTATTAATGAAAGTTTTCAAACGATGTCGTTTCTATTACTTGCTACAATTCCCTGTTTGTGATTGTAAAGATTCAAACGATGTTGATCGCGGGCTCATCCTGAAGATTCATTTAGGTGAAACCTAGATAGGTAGTTTCTGGCACACAAGGATTGTTAATATTCTGCTCTCTTTAGTGTATTGAGCACTTTACGTTTTTTCTTACCTACTCGACTGGGTTTTTTTTTTTCTTGTGACTAGAAATTACGACACTGGGCGATTTTTAAAATTTTCCCCCCAGATGCCAATTTGTTTTAATATATTTTTATTTGCAACTTGTAATATCCGTTTTTTCATAACTGTCGAGTATAGACATTACCATAATATATATATATATATATATATATATATATATATATATATATATATATATATATATATATATATATATTTTGTTGATAGATTTCAGTTTTAGCGATCCTCAGACAAACGATTAATGTTGTACGAATTTGGGTTTATGTAGATTGGTGTGTATTGGTGTTATTGTAGTACTATATATAAATAATAATATATATTTGTTATATTATATACACTTTTCATATATATATATATGTGAAAAGTGTATATAAATATAAATAAATATATATATGTATAATAAATGTATATAAATATAAATAAATATATATATGTATATTACATATATATATTTTGAACAATAAGAAAATAAAAAATTAAAAAATTAAAATCATTAGACACACTGGGTTGTAGATTAATATTCTTTCGTTTTTTTTATTATTATTATTCCATTTAGATTCCTCGAATAGTTTCGACCGAAATGGCCATCATCGGGAGGAGAAATTAAATATTTCTGCTTGCTGTTAGCAGTGAACTACAGAAATGAATGTCTTTTGTTGGAGAAAATGAACTTTTGTCTCATATATATATATATATATATATATATATATATATAGGTTAAATGAGAACTGTACGTAACATATAATTTAAAAGAGGGCTCAATACAGAGTAGAGCTAAATAGAATGTAACAACTTGTATCACTTTATAAGGAAATTGTCTATGATTTATATGCAGACAACTTCGTGACATGATTTATATTAAAAATATATCGGTGAATTTAAAGTTAGCGTAGGTCACATTCAATTGGTTAATCACGGCAAAGCCACACGCCTATTAATATTCTGTTTGTTTGTGAAAAAGTGTTGTACTTTTGAAATTAAATTAATTGTTCACTCGCCTGTAGTTTAACATCGCCTGAGGAGACACATTTGTAATGTTGAAACATAATTATAACTGTGTAGCGATTTTTAATATACTAAAATAAATGGTAATATATGTGTGTGTGTGTGTGTGTGTGTGTGTGTGTTAATATGCTGTTAATAAAATAGTGCTCGATGCAATTACGGAACGATTAAAAGTAAATATTAATAAATATACAGTTTTTTTTCACCGGTAGCACGACTTGGAGTTTCATGCACAACGCAGTCTTCAGGTGCTGAGTAGAGGCTGACCGCTACATAATTTAAATTTTAATAAAAATAATAAAGCAATAAAAATAATTTTATTGGAGTGATTTGAGTAGAGACTGGCCGTTACATAATTTAAATATTAATAAAAACATTTCAATTACTTTATTATATTTATTAGGCTATTTTTATTAAATTTCAAATTATGTAAATGCCAGCAACTGAAGATTGCGTTGTGCATAAAACTGCGAGTCACCCATTCGCCAATTTGTCTGTTTTCCATCAGAACCAAATACATTAAATTAACTTCCATCACTGAAAAATACGCTTCCGACCACAACTCGTGCTTGTTTGCAAACTTCAGTCTGGCTGCCTTGTTCATTTTCTGATATAAGGCTTCTTCTGTGAACACCTGCTATAAAACCCTATTTCATGCTTGCATCTAGACACAATTAAAAACGGTCATTCAGTGCTAAGCATTGAACAATCCTGTCTCATCTGGCCGTTTTTTTTTTCTTGGTCTACTCACCTTTGAAATGGTTAAGAGACCTGTGTCTTCGTACAGTTTCAGAATTCGGCTCACAACGTTTTTGGAACGATTCACGTGTTCAGTAATCTGGTCACTTGCGTGATTTTCCTTTCGCAGTTTGGCATCATCAACTCTTAGAGTGTTATCAACTTTTCGTCGATTCGCCATGCTGGAAAATGAAGTCGTGATGATAAGCAATCTTTATCTTAACCTTAAAAAATTGCACTTATATTTTTTGAGATATGGAAGTTTTCATTTTTGTTGCTTAATTTTGGACGCTACTCATTCTCTCTTTCTCTCTCTGTCTCTCTTTCTTTATTATATATATATATATATATATATATATATATATATATATATATATATTGGCAGTATATTTACATTCAAGCATGTTTAATTAAATAATATAGATATATTATGTCTATTTTTAAAAAAAAATCCTTTGTAGTTCTCTAATTAAGTTCTTGATAGTAAGTTGAAATTCATCAAAGAAATTGCCGTATTATTTTTTGAACACAAGTACTTTCGATCTCTCCCGGGATCATCTTCAGGTTTGAATTGAGAAGACAAACTTAATGTAACTGTAATCGTTGTGATCTTGATTTTTATAAACACGCGTGAACGTGCTCAGTTATGATTATTTTAAAACTGACCGACGAAGCTACGATGTTTTGTAAACAAGCGTTCACAATGCAAAGGCGTAACCAGAGACAGTATATAAAAAAATCAAATGCCTTTTAAAACATTACTAGTTTACTCGTAATTAATTTTGGTCAGTGTTGGTTGATTGATTTTGATGCATATATATATATATATATATATATATATATATATATATATGTATGTATGTATGTATGTATGTATTAATAATATCATAACAAGCAAGGCAACAAAGCCACTAAGACCCAGGGGGTTGTAGAGTATGAAAGAATATAAGAAAAAGGAAGAAAAAGAAAAAATAACAAGAATTAAGAAGACAAAAGATAACGTTTGACATACCATTTAAATTTTTGAAGATCAAAGTTGATTGGAAAGCAAGAAGCCGGAAGAGATTTTCATAAGCGAAAAGCGCAAAAAAGGAACTTTTAGGATAGAACTCAAGGTTACATCCAACCATTTCAGCTGTAAATTTATGAGACCTTGCCAATCTATCCCTGCCCTTAAATACATAGGTACCACAAAGGAAAGTTTAGCAGAACAATTACCGTGAATGTATTTATAGAAAAGGTACGGGGAAGCTTCTTTATGATGGTAGATAAGGGACTGAAGGAGAAATGCCAGGTCAGGACCAATGATATTGCAGATTCTTCTTTGGATTTTATCAAGAATCTTTAAATATATCGCAGAAGTGCCAGACCAGATGTGGCATCAATTTTCAAATCAATGATAAATATGTAAACCCGATTTCAAATATATTTGTGCTCGGTCACTTTAATGCCCAACATGCCATGTGGATTATGTACTCAGTCACTGAGCTCGCAGACATCCAAACTCAGAACGTTTCAATCACTCAATCTCGCACGCAGTTGGTGGACTTCCCCACTCGTTTCCCCAGTAACCCTGACGGACACGCTTCTATCCATGGTTCATGTCCTACTATGCAACTCTTCCCTCTTGGCAAATCTAATCATGCGGTAGTGTCTGTAAGCATCTATTTCCACATCCTCTACAAGCCAAGAATCCCCTCCCAATAGAATATTTTTCTGTCATCAACAAATGGATTGGCAATCGTTTCGTGATTTCCTTCGTGCCGTCCCTTGGAATGAAGTTTTAATCATCCTGTTCAAAAATGCGCATTTGATGTCTCCTCCTAGGTGAAAGCCGGCATCGATGCTTTCATCCCAGCAAGTTAAACCGCATTTATCTCCTTGGTTCTTACCTGCATGCTCGGCCGTTTCATCCCATCGGAATAACCTCTTCCGGTTGTACTAGAGCGAAACAACTGATTGCAACAGACGCTTCTTGGTCTATGCTCGTAACGATTGCAAGCGTTTCTCAATAAGACGACGATACTGTTTTCTGATAGTATGAAACAACATACAGCATCTCGCAAGTTCGGTGCTAGAGATTATTGGCAACACTGCAAGAGTGTGGTGAAGAGCAGCAAATCCTCAATACTTCTTCTATTCAATCAATTCGAAGTCCTGATATCTACAGCAGATAAGATTGAATGCTTTTCTCGTGAATTCTCATCCAACTGAACACTCGACTTATCTGGCGTATCTGGAGTACTCACTTTTTCAACTGACTTGGAACGAATACATTGAATCAATAGCTGCATCTATGCAAGGAAAATTGGTTCACTGTGTCATGCCAGAAGGTTTTTATCGTCAGAGTCGATCTTCCACATTTAAAACTCTACCATTCGTCCGTGCATTGAATACTGTTGATGTTCTTGACAAAATCCCCAAAATGTAATCGATTCTTGGCATCTTGACTTCAGTCACCTTCCCACAGACATTATGTGGCTTCACGTTATCTTTTCTTCAAATATTTTCATAGCAACTGCTGTGACGAACTTTTTCCCCACTAATGCTCAGACGACATGCATTTAAGCGTGCTACTAGACTAGCATCTAGGTACTTTTTACTGTTCACATAGTTAAATGCAACCGCCATTTCTACGCGAACAGTTTTTTCTCGCACTTCCAGTCTGAAGAAGTCCCTTCCGTTCCTTTGCTTCCTGATAACTACAATTAAAAAAAAATTGAATGCAACGCTAATTGCCATCTTATTTCTTCTCCAATCCCGTTCCTCTTTTGTCTTTTCAGCAATAATTCCTATTCCGTATATTTTCTCTCAATTTCACTCTCTGTAAGCTCATGAGTATTAGTGGAACTCCCGCCTTGCTTGGGATGAAATGATTAAAAAAATATGATAGATTTTGGTGATATAACTTGTCTGAACTGACATGGTGAACCAACTTTCTTCGTAATCTTAGGAAATGATTCAATATACTCCTTCCACTTCATAACAGCTGAAAACGTTAGTCTAAGAATGCGTAATAAGTTACTCTCTTGGAGGTTAGTATCAGTCATGAAGATTGAAAGCATAAAGAATTCTCTTAGATGATTAAAAGAGACCAGTTTCGTTTTTGAGTTTGACAGAATCGATGGAATGAATTACAGAACAAGAACAATGATCGATGGTAACAAAACAAACGAGACTTCAAGTAACTTATGATAGGATGTTGGGAAAGGCCATTATCACACACTTATTGAAAGGTCATAAAAGAAGTCGTGTTTAATAGATACTCTTACCCTTTGTCCTCGACTTGATGCAAGTATGCAAGTCGGGTAGATATTCAGTCTATAATATTTTTTATTATCTTTTAACAAACCCCGACCTTATAAAAATACTTTTTGCTTTTTGTGTGTGTAGCATTTTGTTTTTGTCTCTAATTTTGTTTTATTTATTTCGTTTTGTTTTCTCATATTTTTTTTCTTTTTGTCCATGAATAAAAGCTTCTTCTGTTAGAAACGCCATAAGAAAGAACTCCTCTTGACGGCTGCCACCCGCATGTTTGACATTCGAACACACCTTTCCTAGCACTACCTGTCTATTCAGTCAACCCAAATTAACAACCTACCATCCGGGCCACCAATTTGGAATCTTTGGTTACCCATAACACAAACCCAGAGGTTCATGTCAAACAAGAAGCGACATTGCAGTCACATGACGTATGGGGTAAAAAAAAAAAAAAAAAAAAAACTGAAGTAAACAAAAGACAGAAATAAACAAAAAATAGAAATAAACAAAACATCAATTTAAAACAAAAACAAAAAAAAACAAAAAAAGAAAGCAGTTCATCAGATGACTTTAGTTTTTTTTTTTTTACCTTGTATCATATAGGAATATGTTCATGTTGTTTGATATTTGTGGCAGGTTTAGGTGTATTTTATAAGTCTGATAAGAAAATATAAAATACTAAGAGATCGATTATTATTATTTTTTGAAGCGTATCATTTAAAATCTAAGTTGTTAGTTTTTAAAACTTTAATTTTCGTAATTATTAAACGGAACTCTGAGAGAAAAAAAAACTCTCTTCCCTCTGACATCTCTCCGGACGAAATGAATTATTTGTGATTGTGTGAAAAAACTTTTACTCTGTCTCTGAGAAAAAAGTCCCCTCTCTCTCACACTCTGTCTCTTTGTCTCTCTTTCTCTCTCTTTTACACACACACACACACAAATACTTTCTCCCCCTTTCTCTGACTGGATGAAAAGATTTCTCTCTCTGTATCTATGAGTTAAAAACCCTTTTTTCTCTATCTATAGTTAAAAAAAAGTCTTTCTCTCTCCCACTTTCTCTCCTCTCCCCCCTCTCTCTCTTTCTCTCTCCCACTTTCTCCCCTCTCCTCTCTCTCTCTTTCTCTCTCTGAGCGAAAAGATTTCCTCTGTCTCTGGGTAAAAAGTCATTCTCTCTCACTTTCTCTCACTATGGGTGAAAAACTCTCTCTTTCTGTCTCTCTCTCTCGGTGAAATTAATTCTCCCCCACCTCTTCGCTCTCCCTCTTTCACACTTAATCACTCTCTATCTATCTCTCCCGGAAAGTAATGTATTCTCTCTATCTCTCACTTGTATTTCTTAAACGTACCTCGGAAGACTGTAGGGTATCAAACTCACATATGACACCAAGTGGAACTCGTACATACGATCTATTCCTAAGGATGCCGGTAAAATGGTCGGCTCCCTGTACCGCTACAGTAAGTACGAGATATCTACCTTTACAAGAGCTAGATCAGACCGAAAATGGCGTAATGTAGTCATATTTAGGCGGGAGCTGACCAGACCGCATTCTCCAGCCTTGATAGTGTTCAAAAGCGTCTTCGAGTACTTGTTGGTGACGAACTATTCTCCACCTTTTCAAAGCTCTCCCACACAGAAAGTGCTCGGACGAACTACATTCCCTGATCCAGTGATAACACGCCATGCCACTTACATATTAGCAAACCACCTGCATTCCCCCCGTATCTTATCGGTGAGAAGAAAGTTCCACTTGAGCAGCTTCTTCCTGCACATCACTGCCCTGGGGAACCAACACCAGCAGCATGTTTCCCTGACCACTACAATCTTAACCTTCTCAAGGCTAGGTTAAACAGTTGTCTTCCACTCTTTTTCAACTGGCTCTCGGGCCGTGTAAGTGGTGTACCTCGCTGAAAAAAAATATTATTAATTTTTCAGCGTATTTTTTCAACTTCATTTTTAGTTATCTTTGATTGTCACTTTCAAATAGTAATTTTCCGATCGTTAGGTCTAAACATACATTGAAATCGGTGAGACTAAGACATGAATATTTTTTTTTGTTTTGTTTTGTGGGAATAAAGACAAAATTTGCCTTCTTATTGACATGGCAGTCATTGTAGACTGTAACATATCTTTGAAGACCTTCCAAAATCTATCAAAATACAAGGACCTTGAAATCAAAATTATGGCATATGAGGACATTAACAATACCAATTGTAATTGGAGCCCTCCGATTGGTTGAAAAGATTCCAGTAGACTCATTGAAGGGATTCCTTGTAACCCACGCCTTAAAGAAATACAAAAAAAAAAATGTACCCACAAGGGAAGGGCTTTATTGATGTATTTTTTTTTAATTGGTCAGTGCAAAATATCGTGATGCCATTTCTGATCTTAGGTATCTGGGCGGGACCCGAAAGAGTACACAACAGAAATCAAAGGAATAATAATAATTATTATTATTATTGATTTCTGCTGTATACGCCTTTTCTCCCGGGTCCCAACGAGAAAACGAATGTCTAAAATAGAATTATGTTTTGTTTCCTAGCACATTTTTTAAAGGAATTTTACAAAGGCATGCACATTTTACGTAAGTAAAGCCATTCGTGGATCGTGAGAATAATTTTTTTGTATTTCCTTAAGACATGGTCTGCCAGCGATTACTTCAATAAGCCAATCAGAATCTCTCACAATCAAACGCAAGGGGAGATAACTGTGACTGAAAATATTGATATCTTCGTGTGCCACATTCTTGAGATTTCAGTATCAAGATCTTTGTATTTTGAGAGCTATTTGAAGATCTTCAAAGCTACATTGCTGTCTACAGGAACTGCCATCTCAATAAGAAAACGCATTCCATTTTTGTTGTCTTTGATCTTTGATGTCTGGGAGTTTAGTTTTGATTGTTCTGTCTGTGTGTATTGTAAAGTCGCATAAAATTGTTACAAGTCATATCTGTGACCGGGTCTGGGTGGTGGTCGTACCAATAATTTACAGTGCACTTCAAGTAAGTTGTACTTTTGTTTGTTTATTTATGTATTGACTTATTTTCCGAATTTATCTCCTACATGTTGCACGACTAATTGAATAAGAATTAAACATAATTTAGTAATTAATATCATATCTCCTCATTAAGCAAGCAGGAATTGAGATTTCGCTTCGAAAATCCTAAGTAACGACGACACCTGAAGAAGTCTAAAAGGTGCATCGTCTGAAACTTCTTCATCTCTCTTTCATACTTTTCTTTCGTCTCTTTCAGTCTGCTTCCTCCTCTCTTTTTTCTTTTTTTTTCACCCTTCTTTTTTACTCACTTCCTTTCTGTATCTTTCTCGTTTCACTTCCACGTGTCTATCTTTATCCTCTCTTACTGAAATCTCATTCATTTCTCTTTCTCCCTCTCTCTCTCTCGTCATCTCTCTCACTTGCTCTATCTAACTCACTCACTATCACTGTCTCATTCGCACTCTCTCACTCTCATCACTAGCCACTCTCTCATACTCACTCACACGCTCGCACTCTCTCTCAATCTCTCCCACTCTCAGTTTCTCTCTCTCATTCACTCTCACTCTCTCTGCTATTCTCACGCCCAGTCCTCCTCTCTCGCTCTTACACACATTCACTCACTCTGATTCACTCTCATTCTCTATCACTATCCCTCTTACAATCAGTCTCTCTCTATCTTTCACTCAGTCTCTCTCACTCCCACACTATCTCACTCTCACACTCAGCATTTCTCTCTCACAAACCCCTTTTGTCACACACTCTCTCTCACTCTATCTCATTCACTGAATCTCTATTGCTCACTCTCACTCTCATCCCCAGTTTCTCTCTCACTCACTCACTCACTCACGCTCACTCACTGTCCTCACTCTTACCTTAAGCATCTCTCGCAGTCACTCACGATCTATCTTTCTCATTCTCTCCCCTCCCCTCTCTCTCTCTCTCTAAGATCTTAAAAACAGAAAAAACAGTCACACATCCTTATCTCCAGCCACTATTTAATTTTTTGCAATGCCCCGGTTCTCATCTGATCTTCCTAGATGGATAGCTTGGGAATAACAGGTGATGCATGCTTGGATGTGCGGGTGGTGTAAATTCCAATTCCAGTCGGGTTCATTATATCAAGTTACGCGAAAATATCCTTGGGAAGATATGTATTCACCTCTTCTTTGATGTGGGTTAAAAATAGGAAGAATTGTATCAGTAAAACATTATTATCTAAAGAAAATTATCATTATTATAATATATGACTACTTTCTGGCTTTAAATAACCTGCAAAAGGGTTGATAAGCCATATTTTTTTGATTGTACTGGTCAGAGCAACCCGACTAGGACTTATCATTTTATTATTTTTAACGAAAGCAAAATTGATATTTCTGTTGATATTTCTGAAAAGAGGTATTGCAACTATTTATACTAGATAGATAGTTAAGAAATACATTGAGATAGATATAAACATAGATAGATAGATAAACAGACAGACAGACAAATAGAAATACATTGAGACAGGTACCTAGATACATATATATATAGTGATAGTTCGAAACAGACTGACATAAATGTATAAAAACAGATCCTAAAGTTTTTGTGTCTCTTTTGACTTTTTCTCTCATTATATCCCCGCCTATACTTGCCTTCACCTCACTGACTTTGCTTTCTTCTTCTTCTTCTTCTTCTTCTTCTTCTTCTTCTTCTTCTTCTTCTTCTTTTTTCTGTCACCCTGAAAATGGTTAAATGCAAACAAAAACAAGAGCAAAACGTCTGACAACATCTCCGAGAAAGTACGTTGGTGACAGCACCTAGAAAGAACGTTAACAATGTTCAAGACGAAAAACAAAACAAAATACAGAAAGAAAGTCACCGAAAGTTAAACTGTAGAAAGAGAGTAAATAACGGAAAAGTAACCAAAGCAGAAAGAAATCCGATGGGGAATACAAAAAGACGTAGCAAACAACTCGGAAACGAATAACAAGCAGGGAAAAACAAAAACGCGTAAGTGGACGTTAGTGAATGAATGTAGTATGACAAAAAGGATAAGACAAATAGGTATAGCGACTTATTGAAGGAAATCAAGTGTGACACAAGGCCAACTTTATAGGGAAGCCAATATGGAACATGCTGGAAGAAAAAAAATCCCATTGCATCGTATGAGAAGATTTATGCGTCTGACGGGTTAGTTCTGGCGGAAGCCATATTTTGAAGTCATTAATTCATGACGGACATGAAAGGCATCAACTAGAATATAATAAATGCGCCTATTCCTAGGAGATTGAAATAGATAGATAGATAGATAGATAGATAGATAGATAGATAGATAGATAGATATGATTAGACTGAAATAGACAGGTACAAACAGACTGAGATAGATAGATATGAACAGACTGGGATGGATAGAAAAAACAGACGGAAATAGATAATGAACTGAGATAGATATTAAAACTGAAATAGATAGATAGATAGATAGATATGAATATACTGAGGTAGATTGATAGCTACGTGTGAAGTTAGTATCTGTCTATATCTCTGAGATGAGGTATTATGATTACTTACAGTAATTACTTTAGGACTGTTATCCTCATTTTTATTGCCATATTCACAAGGTTTCGGTAGTTGCATACTCTGGCCTTCTACATGTCATTGGAATTTCTAACTGAACCCTTCATTTCGTCCACCGGGGAAGATTGTTCTAGTTCAACACGCCATGCCTTTTCTGCATCTCACAGTTATTCCCCTTTAACTCAATTCTCCAAGATTTGGTTCCTCATTTCTGTGTCCTTGAATATTAAACTCAGATCTCTTTGGGTCTAGTCACAGGATCTAACCAGCGTCTTTATCCAGTGGGTCATGTGTTCTTGAAGAAATTCAAAATTCCAATCACCTGAAGAAAGCCGGAGCGTACAACGGCAGTAACGTCGTGATTATGGCAATGGAGATGAAGATAACAGTCCGAAAAATGTAAATAATACAAGTTACACCTATCCGGCCACAGTTATATTAGAACCCATTTAAACACACAAACAAACTTCCAGACCCCATCCGAAACATACTGGTGGAAATACGAGCATAATAACCTCTTTCACATGTAAAAAATAATGGAAGCCTTAATAATAAAAAAGAAAAAGCTAACACTCAATAATTACGAACACATGAGCTGACTGTGTTCGAAAAATAATATATCCCTATAACACTAGATACATACACACAACCTATACACTCAGTTAAAAGGTAAGAAAAATATCATCTTTCGTATAGACGAAAGTGCTCGGATTACTGGAAATTTCGAGAGTTTCTACACACTCTGTGTCCAGAAAAGAAAACACTTGTTCGTAGTGATCAATATTTGTACGATATATATATATATATATATATATATATATATATATATATATATATATATATAAAGATCAAACACTAATATTCCATGGTTATAATTTATTACATTGGTATCTTAATCACAATCCAATTCATCAGACCTTTCAAAAAGAAAACGCTAAATAAAACCTATATTATATTTTCTGTTTTTCTTTTTTAATTCGTAGGTCGTGATTACGATTCCAAAATAAGAATAATTTTAACCATGGGAGATAAGTGTTTGAGCCTTTTATATTATATTTTTGCTCTGTTTTGAACATTGACCTCTACCTGGATTCTACCCTCTTACATACATACATACATACATACATATATATATATATATATATATATATATATATATATATATATATATATATATATATATATATATTTGGTTGATGATGTGAGTTTGTGACCTTGAGTTCCACAAACTCACATCAATCCAACCAAATATTAGCTCTATCTCTGATATTGAGCGCTTTCTAATAAGTACTGCGCATATAATATATAAATAATTATATATATATATATATATATATATATATATATATATATATATATATATGCACACACACACACACACACACACACACACACACACACACACACATATATATATATATATATATATATATATATATATATATATATATATATATATATATATATATATTTAAATAGTAGGCACCCAAGGGTCGTCAGTGATGTTTTTGATTTGGTTCATCAGGGAGTTTCGGGTCATACTCCCCATATATATATATTTGTTTTGAACAATAAAAGATATTAAAAAAGATTAAAATATTCAGACACACTGGGTTGTATATTATTATTATTTCGTTTTATTATTTCATTTATATATATACAACTATATATATATATATATATATATATATATATATATATATATATATATATATATATATATATACTATATATATATATATATATATATATATATATATATATATATATATATATATATATATATTTATATTGATATGTATTGATACTGATATATATATAGATTAATCAATTCACCCTGTAGAAAGCGATAATGCGACTAAGATACAAGAGGGTACTCGGTGTGTGAGAGAAGACACTATTGCTATAGAACTTATGGTTTTATCTCACTTTTTCAATAGCAATACGATGAGTCTTATTTGCTAATCGCATAGTACTCTTAAATTAATATGGTCAAGGAACCAAGGCGGAGAGTCCATTAGAAAAATTACCATAAAATATTTATAGAAAAGTCAGAGGAAGACACGTCATACCTGTGGAAAGGGGCTGAAGTCGAGAAACCAGGTGAGGACCGATAAAATTGCAGGTTTGTCTTTGGATTTTGTTGAGAATCTAGAGATGTATAGCAGGACCATTAGACCAGATGTGCCAGTAGTTTTCAGTAAACAGTCAAATGCATTTAAATTTTTGAAGATCGTAAAAAGGCAGAAGAAAGTTCCACAAGGAGAAGTCCCAGAGAAGAAACTGTTAACATAGAACTTACGGTTACATCAATTAATTGAATTTGTAAAATGATGAGATCTTGTCATCATTCTATGACTACGCTTAAATTCATGAAGTCTAGGTAACATAGACTAAATGTCATCAGAAAAAAATACCATGAAATTATATATAGAAAATACACAGAGAAGCTACCGTACGACGTTGAGACTGACGGTGAGATGTATGGTCAGGACCAATATCATTGCAGATTTTTCTTTGGATTTTATCAAGAATCTCTAAATATATAAAAGGTTCACTAGACCAGATATGGCAGCAGTTTTCAATGCACACACGAGTAATAGATTTTTAAACGTGGAAGATGGGCTCTGTTGTGAAGAATTCTCTGGCTCAATGAATCAAATTTCCTACCAGCCGACACTGTTAATGACTCAATGCTACCATACCCTTCATGTTATTGGAAAAAGTAAGATCAAGAAATCTATTCTGAACGTTAGAACCACATCTACTTATGAAGGGAAAAATGGTCCCATTTGTATAAAATATTTTTTTAACTCGTGAGATTTACGACTTCTTGAGTTAGCTACGTGTATATTCACAGTTCTTTGCTTGAACGAGAATATATGGGGGTTTGAATGTTATATTTCAATTGCAACGAAACCATATTTCTTTAACAAAAATCATTCCACCAACATATGCAGTTTTATGCATACAGACCAATGAGGGTTTAAAACAGTAAAATGCACATAAGAATAATGAAGGTAAACACGAAAAGCCCCCGTTAAGAAATGTCCTCAAATAAATCACTAGGTCTTTACGGTCGACAACAAGCAGGCATATAAACTGAGGTCACTTGGTGCTTTATATCCCATCTGCAGAGTAAACTTTCTTTCTGTTTACCGTTTCTTTTCTATCTTTATCTCTCGCTACATATTTTTTTTTTTTATTTTGACGGAGGAATTTTCTTTTTTTTTTTTTTTTTCTTTAGGGAATTTGCCAGAAGACAGTGATTAGGAAGGTTGGAATACTGTTTTTTTGGGTTTTTTTTTTTTGTTAATATTTGTAGTGGGGCATGTATATTTCAAATCCATTGTGCGTGTTTCAGGGGAGGGAAAGAGGGAGCAAAAATATTTTATGCCGCGTGTGAAAATGGAAATGTATTTCATTGGGAAAGTAATTGTAACAACACGTAAATCATTATTCCCAGTGTCATTTACACACACACACACACACACACACCCACACACACACACACACACACATATATATATATATATATATATATATATATATAGTAAAGGTAATAAATCCATTGGTATATAATGCAAGTGGATCCTATTAATATAAGATATTAAAATGGATCCACAAAAAGAGCTCCATGTATTTAATATAAGAGAGCCAATAAATAGTATTAAACAGCAAGATTACTCATATGGGGGATAAATCTATTTCATCCGACGAAAACTTCGTCAGTCTTATTCAATCCCGGTTTATAGACTGAGTTCGTGTCATCTGTAAAATTTTGAGACCTTGCCGCCATTTTATGACTGCGCTTAAATTCATAAAGTCTAGGTGTCATTAAGGAAAGTTCATCAAAACAATTAGCATGAAAGTATTTATAGAAAAGGCACAGGGAAGCTACTTTGTGGTGGTGGGAAATTGACTGAAGCTGAGATGCCAGGTCAGCACCAATAATGTTAGAGATTCACCTCTGGATTTTATCAAGAATCTTTAGATATATAGCAGGAGAACCAGACCAGATGTGGCAACAATATTGAAATCACGAACAAATGGTAGACTTATAAATATTAAGATAGATTCTAGTGAGAAAAATAACAAATATTCCCTTGCAGAAATACTACCAGTTGATTCAATGTAATCTTTCCAATGTCTAGCAAGACACAGTGAATCAATTTTCTTAGCAGCTAATATAGCAATGGATTCAGAAGTCTTTCCACTTTATATAAGCCGAGAATATTAGCCCCAAAAAGTCCTCGATGTTAGCATCACTCACGCTGATAGTAAGCAGAAACGAGCCTCTCAGATGATTAATAAAAAGCGGTTTTGTTTTAAAGGTGTTGAAATTAACCAGCCGTTTTTGCTCTGATTAAAAATTGACTGTAGTTTGTTTTGGGGATCAGTTTCTAATTTGATCTTATCTAACTGATCAGATGTAATTTCAAGACAGGTGCATTGTTGTAGATATGAACAGTCAGGAGAGAGATAGCCGGTAGCAAGCCTTATATCCTTACTACAGAATTCAGTAAGACTACGTCGACTCCAAGCGACATTATATTTCATGATTGTGTTATTTTCATTCAATTGAATGAAGACATAAAAGTGTCATTGGGGGTTCGAATTCACACGAATAGAAAAAAGATTTTTCTCCCGCTTAGCATAAATTGCTGACGAAGAAAATTCAAAATTTTCGGAAAAGAATTTTGTGAAGTTCCTGTATGTTTATAGGTCGACACGAAGCGATAAATTCCAAGGTTGTATGACATAGACATACATTCTATTAGGGAAAAACAAAGCTTTTTCTTCCTAGTTAAGAACTACTTGTAAGAAAATAATACAATATGGAAGAATTGAAGATAATTATTCAGCAACTATTACAACAAACGCAGTTGAAGTGGAATGAATATCAAGAACAGTTGAAGGTAATCCTAGAAAGCAAAGATCGGGAAATGCGTCGATTTCATTTTCGCCGTACTCAGTCGCTAACTCAATTAGTGAAATTAATTACTTCCCAGAAGAAAACATTATATTCCATTCATGATTCACAAGGTACGAGGCCATTTTCAGAGAATAATGTCAAGGTTGGTCGAATGTAAAAAAACAAGTACGTCTTCGGTGAGATTTCATTTGGATACTGGTTGCGATATTACAATTATTTACGAACAAACTTGGAACAAAACTGGCAAGCCTAACTGGAAAAAAGTAACGACAGTTACAAGAGGATATCGGAAAGAAATTAATTTTTCGTAGAAAAAATTATGGGTAACATCGCACATGAGGCTATATCTAAAAAAGTACATGTTTACGTGTTAAAAAATTAAAGTTGTGGAGATGAACACTCTTCCCCATAAGATGATTTAGTCTCGTCCAAATAGCCTATATACTGACTAGGAGAATCGTCAGAAGAGAGCAAGCTGCTCGAGGAGTTCTTAGAACTCTCTGCCTTCGAGAAGAGAGGTACCCAGACGAAACTATGCCAAAGGGCAGTCTCACCTGGGGAAGTAGACAAACCCAACCCCGTCTATCCGGGGTCTACGGGGAATTTTTGCCCAAGCCTATGGGCTCGGATTGACCTACATAAAAATCGGCCTTGTACCACATCCTGCCTTGTCGGGAGGTTGGTAAATACCGCTAGCCGCGCGCTAAGAGCTTGACGGACTCTCTGACTTCAGGCGGAGAGTCTGTCAGACGAGACTATGCCTAAGGACGGAGAGTTAGACAGCACCCGAACTGGGAATTTTTGCCCGAGCCTACAGGCTCGGAATACGCCACGTAAAAACAGCCTTCTGCCACATCCCGCCTTGTGGGAAGGTCTCGGATAAATACCTAGTTGACCGGCCGCTGAAAGGGAGTAGAGCTTTCAAAGCTTGTCATACGCTCTACTTTCGGGCGGAGAGGAACTCTGACAAGGTCATGTCTATGGGAAGCTGCTCATCTGCGGAAAACCTGCGGGGTCTACGGGGAATTTTTGCCCGTGTACGAGTGGACTCCCTTTCCGCGCAATACTTTCCAGCCAACTTTAATCTGCAAAAAATTAAATGCAATGTCAATCGCTATCTACGGTCTTCCTGATTACTTTTTTTCTTCCCGTTCATTATTAATGTTTCTGTTCCTAATCCATCTGAATCCAGTAACCCCTTGTGTCTTAGTGGCTTTACTGCCTTGCATGCTTTGAAACAGATAATAAATAGGTTTTACTTTGGATTTTTTTGCTATTTCATTACGGATGTGTTCTTTTCAATGCATTTTAACTTTTCTAAAAGATTTCCCGATGATATTTTTCTTTGAGTGTGGTCAGTTAATGATTTTCTGAGATCAAAGCTTAGTATTAACCAAAGTATCCATCTTACTAAAGCGGCGTATATTGTGACAATAACAAAACCTTAATCACGCAATATTGTCGTTGATGTTCATCACCTGTCAGCGTCTTTCCGTTGGATATCTCCACAGGGAACTCAATGGACAAAGCTTCGAACCTTCTCCTCGGAAAAGCCGCTCTTCCATCCACCAGTCAGCCCTTGTAAACGTGACCTTAACAATGCATGCCTAACTGACCATGCCACTAAGAAACTAAAATGCCGAGTTGGTCATAAACCCCCTGACTACTTTGTACTTCCTCGCTTTTACCTCTGATGCTAGTTACTCTGCCACTACCAAATCTATGTCATTACAGCAGGTCAGAAGTTTAAATTGTCTTTGTAAGAATAAACGGTGTTTTTATCCGATATTATTCGTGAGTAACTATGAAACTAAGTGACTAGAAACACGCCCGCTACATCCCGCCCATTGATTGACAGGTTACCCACGGTTAAAAGGAAGAGTCGGGGGCATAAATTGCTGGAGCGATTTTCTAGAAAGGAGAATGCTTGTGAATGAGTTCCTTTGATACTGGTGCATAAGGGACGAGAAAGCTGAAGACACTGGAAAAGCGAACAGTGTATTCCAGGAGAAATCAAAGAGATGGACAATAGAATGGAGAGTGGGAAGCAAGAATTCAT
Organism: Acanthosepion pharaonis; assembly: GCA_903632075.3. Classification (NCBI taxonomy): domain Eukaryota; kingdom Metazoa; phylum Mollusca; class Cephalopoda; order Sepiida; family Sepiidae; genus Acanthosepion; species Acanthosepion pharaonis. The sequence goes on along the minus strand of CAHIKZ030005591.1, from coordinate 726,160 downwards.
TATGATCAGAAGTAGTAAAAGAAGGCTAATAGAAAAAATAAACAAAAGACGATGACTGATTACAAAGATGGAAGAAAGAAAAATAATTTTAACACCAATATATATATATATATATATATATATATATATATATATATATATATATATATATATATATATATATATATATATATATATATATATATATATATATATGAATAAGAGACGAATGGAAATAAAATGAGGCAATAAAAGACGGAAGAATATAACATGAAAGAATAAATCGGTGAAAGATAATACAATGAGATGTGGTGTATCCCTTCAGGACGTAGGTGATCATGGCTCTCCACTTCACCCTATCCCTTGCAGCTCTCAACATATTTTAGTCCTTTTGCTATTTCTCCCAAACCCTGTTCCGTCAACCACTTGCTTAAGCTCGCTAGGTATGTCACACAATGCTTTCTCTTGTCTTTCATTCCATCTATCCGCCTTGTGAGTATCAGATTCTCCAAGCCATCCCTTCTCATTACGTGACCCAGAAACTTCATCTGCCTCTTCATAATGTTAATTATGAGTTTCCTTTTAGTTTGCATCCTCTTCAAAACCCCATCTTTGTTCGGTCCAAGCTATTCTTAGCATCCTTCTTTAGAACTATGCATCTTTTGTCTTGAGCCTATTCTTCATCTTTGTGGAGATTGTCCAACACCCGCTGTCGTAAAGTAGGATAGATACCACGTAGCAGTTTAATACTCATTTCTTTGTTACCAAAGAAATCCTCCTGTCTCGTAATACTCTGCCTAGCTTTTGGAATGAGTCTTTGACCATCCCAATACGTCTTCGGATCTCAGCGTCGCACTTACCATCCTCTGTCAGAACAGTTCCCAGATATATAAATTTCCACACTTGCTTGGGTTTAGTGTCCCCGACCTGTAAATCGGATTGCAGTCTGATCTTTTTTGCAGATGACCATGCATTGTGTCTTCTTGTATTTTATGTTTAGATCCATCTTCTCACTCTCGTTTGCTAAAAGGGAAAACGGTAAAACGTACGAAGAAGAAGAATCTAAATTAAAATAAGAAAGGCTAATAGATTCAAAAGAAAATAAATCGGAAGAATCAGAATCGAAAGAAATTAAACGGGAAAATAAGATTCTTAGGAATATAAAAGAAGCGACAGAAATTATCTTCTGTCGCTTCTTTTATATTCCTAAGAATCTTATTTTGGTAACGACACACTTTCCCTTTCATACTGATTACCTGAAAAAAAGCAATAGTGGTTCATGTCGAGTTCTCTGAATGACTGGCGTCTTTATATAAAAATAAATACGCTTAAATTCACCTTCATCCTTACCGTGCTGCAACGGCTTAGGGGTAGATTATCCGACTGACGCCTATTCAGACGGGTTTCGATACTAGCTAGCCGGACGTCTAGCCACACTGATGAGCTGTGATACAACGAAAAGTCTGTCTATTACAATATTCGTCCTCCGACAGGATTCGAACATTTTCTGTGAAAATTTCTCGGACATTCAGGCCGGTAAATGTTGTTTAATACTGTTTATTATAAACAGAACATTTACTTAAATATTTGTATCTATAAAAAAGAATGTAAAAACATAAAAATGTCTTAAACGTCATATATATATATATATATATATGTAATGAAAAATAATATTTAGTTACATATATTAATATCGGGAACTGTGGTCATATATGGGCAGAAGATACATAGTCCTCACTTTCCCGCCTCGATAGAGCCCAAAACGTATCCGTGACTTTGTGGGTGACAATATATTTTCCACCTTGCAACCCTTCTATCACAGACAGGATATGGTCAGCCTATCACTGCTTTATCTCTCCTCCCATGGAAAATTCTCGGACGAACTGCATTCCTTGGTTCTGCCATGTCACTTTCATTGCAGCAAACCACACTCATTCTCTCCGTATTCCTTTGTTGGGAATTAAGTTTCAACCGACTAAATTCTTTCCTTGAACCGCTGCTCTAAGGAACCAAGAGGGTATTTTTCCGATGACTAGAATCTTAACCTATTCCTGTCTAGAGTTAAGCGTTATCTTCGCCACCTATCCGATTAAATGTGCTTTTTATTCTGTAACATCCTCGATTGGCCTCTCGTACTGGGTGACCCCCACTGTAAAAAAAATGAACAAAAATAATCATAAATTTGAAATGGGAGTAACATGAGCCATACGAAATCTAAAAATAAATGATTCCAATCAGAAAATGATTTCAGTGAATATTATAATTAGAAAAGGGTGTAAGACAAAGATTTATCATCTCATCGGACTTATGCAACCTTTAAAGTAAAGAGAATTAGAAGTCCTGGTAGGGTTTATTATTGACAGCCACACTTTTAACAATATTTGATATGCAAACACATAAACTTCTACAGAATGCAGTAAGAAAGATTTAAACATCAATGGTACGAAGATAGAATATAAGTTAGTAAGAAAAAAGAAGTGCCCACCATGCGAATTACAAATTGAAAATGCCAAACTCAAACAATCACAATAATTAAAATATCTGGGAAGTGTTTTAATAGAGGACAAGGATTGCGACATCGAAATCCGAAGAGGCACTGGCATAGCGAAAGGTGCCTTGCCAAAGTTAAGCAAAGCATTAAAAAACGGGAAAATATCGTTAGAAAGAAATAAAAGTCCACAACCTTTCCTATATCAGAGTGAATGTTGCACAATCTCCACTCAAATGAGAGATTTGAAGTAACACAAATGTGGTTCTACAGAAGGAGGCTGATAATAGTATATAGCGTGAGCAACTACGAAAAGAAAGGAATTTTATACTTAGAATTAGGACGAGATATTTGAAATTTCTAAGACATATAATGAGGACAGAAGGCTTAGAAAATTTGACAATCACAAGGCATACTTTAATCAAAAAGGACGGAGGAAAGCAGTGCATAATATACCAAACGACCTTGTGTAAATATTTGGTAGAACATGGATTAGTAGAAATAGCGAAAAGACAGAATAAATTAAGGATGGGAAATTATGGAGAGCCGTGATCGTCAAAGTCATGAATGGAGACGACATATAGAAGAAGAAGAATTTAAAGGATAAATATATTTATGACAATTAAAGTATATAAACGTATATATGTATTTATAACATAAATATGATAATAAATGCGAAAATGACCACATAATTTTAAGAAGTGACATGGACACATGATGGGCAAAAGAACACGAATATCACTCAAGTATGAGAAGAATGCAAAGACAATTAGTCACAGGAAGAAGAAAAAAACAATGAGAAAGAAGACAAAATTAGTGACTATTGCTGTTTGTACCAGCTGCGCCTTCGTGCAACTATATTGTCTTATTTTATTAAATTTCCTTTTGTTGTTCTTTATCGTGAGAGACAACAGAATCGACTGCATCTGTTGGTGGAGAATTAAGTACAAGAGAGAAGTTCGCAAAAAATAGATGGCCGGGAATTAGAAGCGCTATAATTACATATCTCGTCTCTTCCTTCACACTCTTACATCTTAATCTTAGACACCATTTTTTTTTTTGACAACCAACCACGCGTCCCGCCTACCGTCCATACAAACTGCAGATGGTACAACTAAGCTAAAACTAATTCCTTTAGTTGGTGGCGCTCTACCATGCACTCCTGCTCGAAATATGACTCGAATTATCCCCTCACCCCCACCCATGCTTGCTTCTTTTGTCTTTCAGATATTTTTTTCTTTTCAGGAAGAGAGTTTGGGTAGTTGCGATTTATTTTTCATCTTTCCGGATTTGAGTTTGTGTTAATAAATCTCCATGGCGATATTTTTGATGGTTTTTATTTCTGGATCATTTATCTTGTGATCGAATATCAGGATTTTTAATTAACATTATCAGTTCATATCGAATCTCATGTTCAATTATCCGTCTCCTGTACAACAAAAATTAATAGCATTATTAATCCTGAATTCGATTTTCTCTAGGGTTGCAGGTTATTTAAAATATGAGTTCGTTGTTTTTCTTTTGCGGCATATCAACCTCTATGGATTTATTTAATAACGAATTTTAATATTTTGAACTAAACTTTATGGTTTCAACTACAGATAAAATGTATTGTTGGTCACTTTGCTTTAAAAACGTATGGTTGGTAATTTTACTATTGATAGGTATTGCTTTTAATTTTTTATAGAAAATGTATTGATAGCATTTTTCTATAGAAATATAATTTTTATTTTCATCATCATGTAATTAAATGTAATTAATACTGTTTAATTAAAAAAACAGAGCTTTTTACTTAAATAAATTATATCTATAAGAAATAACGTATAAACAGAAAATATAATAATTGTCGGACTTAATCTATTTCATATATATATATATATATATATATATATATATATATATATATAGAAATTTTGAAAAACAAACAAAAATCCATAAATGTAGTTAAAATGAAAAACGTCAGACGTTTCGGTTTTAATAAACCATTTTCAAGACAAAATTCATTAAAATACAAATTCAGTTCAATATGGAAAACGATGGACATAAAAACACAAGTCTTATCAAGAGTAAAACAGATAACTGAAAATTTTTAAAAAGATCAGCTTTCCGTTTAACGTGGTCACGCCGTAGTCACATGGGCGACGCCCCATAACGTATTCCTAAAAGTTCGTGATTATTTTAAAATTCCTGTATTTCCGGATAAGCCTGTAATCTTCCATGTTTAGGAATACGTTATGGGAGCGTCGCCCATGTGACTACGGCGTGACCACGTTAAACGGAAAGCTGATCTTTTTAAAAATTTTCAGTTATCTGTTTTACTCTTGGATAAGACTTGTGTTTTTATGTCCATCGTTTTCGTCATATTGAACTGAATTTGTATTTTAATGAATTTTGTCTTGAAAATGGTTTATTAAAACCGAAACGTCTGACGTCGACAATTCTTTCATTTTAACTACATTTATGGATTTTTGTTTGTTTTTCAAAATTTCTACATTCTGTCGGATTTTATCCATTTACACTTGCTTATATATATATATATATATATATATACAGACACACACATAAATCCATTTTATTTTGTTCATGACTATTTATCGATCATTATATATATATCGGCCCAAACGTGAATGCTATTATTAGAACCAAGTTGTATATCATCATCATCACCATCATCATCATCATCATATTATCCCCTTGACTTTTGTAATCGCAGGGCGGGTCCGAATGCAGAAGCCACACTAACACTTTTCCACAACAATCTATAAACGGCAGTCATCAGCAATTCTGGTACAGTAATACTAGTCCATTGTTTGACATTGTCCAACCTGTTGCCTTGCATAATGGTCTTGCACAGGCTGTCGTGCCGTTTAATGTGTCCAAACCACACCATTTTCCCCCGTTTGATAGTAACGAGAAGAGGTTCCTGGTGTCCCACAAAACTTTCAATCATTTTCTGCACAAACTCATGCCAAGGAGTTTTCTCATGCATTTTTCTCAAACGCTTGGACCCCTCTCACCGTTTCTGCCAACAGTGTCCACGTTTCACATCGATATAAGGGAATGGAGACTATTAGTGATTTGTACAGTATGTACTTATATTTTCATAATGTTATGTTGTTGCTTGATTGGAAGTTCACTTATAACCCTAGCTGTGACCCTAACAGATTCTACCACCCAGTATTTTAAAAGACATTATCGGATAAATATATGGAAGAGCACAACAACATAATAAATTATTAAATAATGACTAGCATACAACATCAGAAACACATACTTCATTTTCTACTTGTAATTATATCAAATAATTACACAAGGTTATTCTTCATCTTCTATGTACCGTGTGATTTCAGGGCGAGGGCGATCATAGTTCTCCTCAATTTTCTGTCCTTTTTAGTTCTTGGTATTTTTTGTCTTGATGCGATCTCTCCTAAACCCTGTTCTACTAAGTAATTACACAATCTTGTTCTTCTTCTATATACTCTGTCCCTTCAGGAGGTGAGTGATCGAGTTTCCCCACAATTTCTTGTTTTTTGTAGGACTAGGGAAAGGTTTGTCATTTTGCTATCTCTCCGATTCCCTGTTGAGCCAACCATTTACAAAAGCTGGCTTTAACTCTACTTCGTCTTTCAGGACCTAGGCGGTTATGGCTCTCCACAATTTCCTTTCATTTGTAGCTCTTAATAAACATTGTCTTTATGCATTCTCTCCTAAACTGCGTTGTACCAACTAATTACACAAGTTCGTTCTTCTTTCTATATCCCGTGTCCCTTCAAGACTTAGGAGATCATGACTCTTCACTATTTCCTGCTTTTTGTAGTTCGTAGTCAAGTTTAGTATTTTTTTTTATTTCTCCTAACCCCTAAGTATATAGATAAGTGCTTTCGGTAGAAGAAAAAAAAGGAAAAATATATGTTAACAACACTGTGCAACTGTTTTAATTATGTAATCGTTTTTGTCAAATAAGGATTGATTAATTGATTAGTTTTTTACAGATTACCAACCTGTTGAGGGTTATTTGACTCCAGAAAATATATTAGATTGTAAGAATCTCTTTTGGAGATAAATATGATTTATTAATACAAGTTCTATAAATTAACCCATAGATGAGAGGTGATAAAGGTGGATCCATCCATTTCCCAAGGGTATTTGCGCGTGTCTGTATATGACAAACATGTCTTGATCTCCGTTACCCATTCCATTATACGCACATCGAAGCTTACAGCATCTGGTATTATCAAACGGTAACCTATCAAGGTACTAACCAGGTTCGACGTTGCTTAACTTCGGTGATTGTCAGAGAACAGGTGTTTCAAGGTGATATGGCCCTAAGCCCGATAAACGAAGAGAAATCTATCTAAAATACATAATTGCTAATATCGATACAGTCGAAGATCACTTATGATCACATCGGTAATTATTTTAATTTTGTTTAGCGAAATACCATCTCCTCTATTGTTTATTTAATAGCGAAATCTACATATTTTGTAGACAATTTTATGGATTCAGCCAAATTTATTTTGGACACAATTCTATAACTTCAACTACAAAGAAATGTATTGTTGGTCATTTTGCTATAAAATGGTAATTTTACTATAAATATGTAATTTTTTGCATAACAAAAATATTGCAGGTAATTTTTTTTTACTATAACAATTTCTATTTATACTTTCACTTAAACGGATTTTCAGTGTAAAGCCGGCTTTACTCTGAAGATCCGTTTAGGTGAAACCTAGTTAGGTTTGCCTGGCTCCTTAGGATTATTTTAATTCATCGCTCTACTTAGCGTATTGAGCACTCTACGTCGTTGTCTTTTTATTGGTTTTGGGTTATTTTTCTTTGGACTTGTAGCTTAAATACTTGACGATTTTTTCATCTTGTTTTAATGTTCTTGGTTCTTTTTCATTTCCAATTTTCCTCGGGTACCGATTTTTTCTACTGCAAGTTAAGCTATCCATGTTTTTTTCCAAACGAGTAATACCATAAATATATATAATTCTTCAATTCTCTATCCTTAACCCCCACCAAGTGGGGTTAAGGATAGAGAATTGAAATGATACATCTAACTCACTCATGTCTTCTCTCCTCCCTCACTTCCTCACTTCGTCTTCTCTCCCCCCTCACTTCCTCACTTCGTCAATTTACATACGCTTAATACGGCCCGTCAAAAATGTGCAAATTTCTTTTCATTTTTCATTTCAACATTGGGAAGTAAAGTCCAGAGCCCTTTAAAAGGACCGTGGTGAAAAGAATTATTACATGGAACCTTAAAGTGGTCTGTTTTTATTCAAACATATTTGCTCTGAATTTACATTGAGCTCTCTAGATATCTTCTTCCTTGGGTCTACCCATACGGATTACCTAGTTTTGCATAAACTATATATATATATATATATATATATATATATATATATATATATATATATATGTATGTGTGTGTGTGTATGTGTGTGTGTGTGTGTGTGTGGCCGTGGTTAGAACCTTCGCTTTCGAATCTCATCACGGATGATTTGTCAGGTTGTAGACTTCTTGATCTTATCGGTCTGAAGGCTGTGATTCCAGCGTGTCTGAAATTCATACCCAAGCCTTGTAAGTGAAATTGGGTAGACGGAACCCATGGGGGCCGTCGATAGCTGTGCTAGCACAAAGTCACATGTCATTGTGACCGAAAGTTTGAGGTGATGTCCTCGTTCCGATTGTCCACGCTAGGTAACACACTCTCTTCCAGAAACTGTAACTAAGGTCTGCTTAACAAACTTGACTCGGTGAGTGCCGAACAAACACAAGTATGCCTGAGCAAACGTCTGCAATAGGGATTGGCTAGCCGCCCTAATAAACGGTTATCCTCGATTACGAGTGGCCAGCTGTTATTATACCCCATACATATATATATATATATATATATATATATATATATATATATATATATATATATATATGCATGCTAGTACGTCTTCCGTCTGTACTGAAAAATGACTATATGTACCGGTTCGTTTGCCTGTTATTTTTATGAATTATAAATTAATCTAATAATCCCAGTTAAAAAAATAATCCTCTTGACTTAATTATTTAAGTTGGACGCGTGCCGTTTTCACCTCATTAAAAGAAAATGAAAAGCATGTGCTTTTATTTTCATGAGAGCAAATAAACATTCCCCAACAAAAATCTTTCGAACAAATTAAACAGAATTAAATATATTTTCCCTCTAAATCTAAGTCAATAAAACAAGGAATCTTTATTAATTATAATTCTTAAAATATATATCTTTTGTTTGGATTGGTTTGGTTTATTTGGTTTTACGGCATATGGCTTATTTTAATTCCGAAAAGATTTTTTCTGATAGGTTCATATGAATAGAATATGTATTCTTTGTAAGAAATCTGTTTGTAGATCAGGTTTCATTGACACATTTTTGTAAAGAGGGTTTTTGTCTAGCAATTTTTTTTTCTAAAATGTATTGCTGCTATTTTTACTATATAAATCTATTTTTATACTTTCATTGTGTTTTGACCTCAGTTTGGGGGTTAATTATTTACCCATAGATGAGACCCTAACAAATGCCCCCACCCCCGGTTAGGGTGAATCTGGGAACAGCAGCAATTAAAAAGTTGTTCCACGCTCCTCAAAATATCCAATCTCCCGATCACAGGCTTTGCTTCCGGATGTAGTTCATCGTCTTACCCAGGACACCTTCTTTTTTTCATTTCTCTATAACTTCTCATTTTATTGTTTCTAGAAATATAAAACAAAAAAAGATCAATTATTTCAAGCTACACTTCGATTCCTGCTGGTACCATGTTACCAAATATTACGTGGCACATGGACGGATCATAGCAAGAAAAAAATGGTTCACCAACGATTTTTTTTTTTTTAGATAAGAATTATTTTAAAGTCAAGAATTTCGAGCTGAATATTTATATCGTCAATTTCCAAATCGTACTCATGTCATATAACTCAATATTAACTGCTGCAGTGTCGTTTCATTGTCAACTAAACAGCTTCCCCTACCAAGACCTTTTGGTGAGGGGGGATGTTTGTCAGGAAGCAGAATTGGACACAATAGGGCGGATGATCTTTGATGGATCAACAAACTTCTGCCACCTTTTTGCTAGTGTAGAAACGGGTGTGAGACAAGGGTGTGTCTTCTCACCGGACTTATTCAACCTATACAGCGAGGCAGTTCTGGGAGAACTACAAGTCCTAACAGGATTCATTATTGGCAGCCACAATCTTAATAAAATAAGATACTGTTATGGTCCGGTTCCTTGTACCACGTTGATAGTCCAAGGTAGAACCAATAAAGAAGAACTCGAACACGAATATGGAATAACACAGATATATTACAAACAGGATAGAAAGGTGTTAGTACGAACAATCAGGTTTAGTAGTAATTGTCTGAGCGCGAACCTGTTTCGTACTGCCTCTGACTCGACTGACTGACTCGCTCGCTCTGACTGACTGACAGACTCCTGACGGACTTCACTCGAGAATTCAGACGGAACTCCAGACTTCAGACGGAACTCCAGACTTCAGACGGAACGGTATTTAGTCACCCACCCACGAGGGCATCATGTGGCACAAGGCCGGTTTAACGTGGGATCTCAGAGCCCGTGGGATCGGCCAAAATATGCCCTTTGAACCCGTATAAACGGGTTCAGGGTCGGTTTACCTCCCCGAAAGAGACTCCGCCCTTCGGCGTAGCCTCGTTCGGGTTCCTCCCCGCCCGAAGTCAGAGAGTTCAACCGATCAGCCGGTCAGCCGGTCACCCGACTTCGGACTGAACTGTATCGTGGCCTGACGATTGTATATAGCATGAAATATATATATACATACATATATATATATATATATATATATATATATATATATATATATATATATATAAAGGCAAAATAAATCCTGGGTATATAATCCAAGTAGGTCCTAATAATACGAAAATATTAAAACTGATCACCAAAACAGAGTGCCATGAATTTTATTTATGCAGATCAATATGATGAAAAATCCAAAAGACAGACGACCATTTTAGTAGTCTTCCTAGTTTATTCTTCTCATATTTTTATTATTCATATACGTAAATATATATATATATATATATATATATATATATATATATATATATATATATATATATATGTGTGTGTGTGTGTGTGTGTGTGTGTGTGTGTTTGAGAGTGTGTGTGTGCGAGAGATATAGTGAGTTTGTGTATGTGCGCGTGTGCAATGGATTAAATCGGACAGATATTTTAATATAGTTTCTGTTTATACGTTATTTTTATGGATACAACTTATTTGAGCAAATGCTCTGTTTTTTATTAAACCTATATCACATACAGAAACAGGTTCGATTCCTGTCGGAGTATTAAGTCCAGTAAATGTAATGAATACTGTTTAATTAAAAAAATACAAAAACAAAGTATATATTCAAATAAGTTGTATCCATAAAAATAACGTATAAACAGAAAATATATTAAAATATTTGTTAGATTTAATCCATTTCATTTAATATGTTGTCATTGTTTACGTTAGGTTGCGTTACGGAGAAGAAATAAATTATCGAGAAAGGTCGTCGAATGTGAGTGTTTATAAACAGCAATTTGAACTTTGCTAAACCGGAAGTTCTCTTCAGGAGAGTCAGTTAACAAATGACGTTTTCCGTATGGGATACAGGTTTGATTCCTGTCGGAGGACGGATATTTTCTACGAGATTTCTTGAATATTCACTCCGGTAAATATAATTAATATTGTTTAATTAAAAAACAAAGGATTTACTCAAATAATCTGTATTCATAAAATAATGTATAAACAGAATGAATATATATATATATATATATATATATATATATATATATATATATATATGTGTGGGGGGGTGTAATATATAGAAAATAGGAAAGAACTTGTTAGGTAAATAATCCAATAGTATTTTTATTATTTTTTTTTTAAATAGTGCTCGATACAAAAGTAGAGCATATTTCGCTTGAAGATGGAACAGAGCTTACTTTAATTCAATTTAATTCAAATAATTATATTGAAGTTTTCGGCTCTTGTTTTGAAACATGAGACCTCTTATGTAGCGTGTTGGAATCATATTTTTAAATAAATAATTATATATATATATATAGAGAGAGAGAGAGACGAGCTACAATTCGAACCACATTAAAAATTATGTGTTATTCAAGAAAAAACCTTGGACTAAATCATATATACTGGAGATTGCTTTTGAGATTGTCGCCACCCGGTGTTGACCTCAGTGCCCCTATATTTACTCATGTTTTATCCTGTAAATTGATTTTTTCCCACATAAATATAGCATAGCTTAAAACTATGTTAATCATTTCTCTCTCTTCTCTCTCTCTCTCTCTCTCTCTCTATATATATATATATATATATATATATATATATATATGTATACAATGATGTTCTTTCTGTACAAGGAATGAGAGCCACTCGAGTTAGAGACTTACGGAGTAAGAGGCTCATCCCATGGGAATGTTTGGTGAAGTGATATATACTGTACCTATGAACACTTATGTGTATGTCCCAATCTCCATAAATACATTGAATAATATTGTAAATGGGGGTAATATGCTCTCTACGCTGTCAGCGAGAGCTGTCAACGTGGGAAGCTCTTGCTGTGCCGAAATCTCTGCCTTTAGGCAGAGACGAACCCGGAAGAGGCTATGCCTTCGGGCAGAGTCTCATCCGGGGAGGTAAACAGATAACCGATCCCACGTGCTATTTTTGCCCGAGCCCACGAACTTGGATTTCCCCACATTAAATTTTGCCTTGTGCCACATCCTCCGTCGCGGGGAGGCAGGTAAATATCGTAATATGGTGTCTAAGTAGTCCACCACTAGTAGTGGTTTACCTACTTCACGCCGCTGGCGAGTAGTGTATTTTGTTGATTTTATAAAGATTAACATTTCATTTGCAAACTTTGTTTTGGTTATTCCTCATTCAATAGCCTTTTTCTAGGTTACAACAGGAAGATAACGGATTTGTACAGGTTAAGATTCTAGTGATAGTGGAAGCATCCTCTTTTGAGTCGGTTCTACGAAGTGTCGGTTTGTATGAAGAGGCTGCTCGAGTGGAAACTACATCTCACCAATCGAATACGAATGGAATGAATGTGGTTAGCTACAAAGTGTGTGACATAACGAGTCTTAGCCATGATGATTAGAACTGCATTAACTCAGGAATGCAGTTTGACTGAACACTTTCTATGCAAATAGCGATACACAGAAACACACACACACACACACACACACACACACACACACACACACACACACACACATATATATATATATATATATATATTTAAATAGGTTTGAAACGGTACAAAAGCGTATTGAGGCATTAAAAACTAGAAATGTAGTATTGTAGGCCATGATAAGTTTAAAATAAAACACAACAGTCGACCGGTTTCGTCCCCTCTCGTCAGAACTGTTAACGGGGAATTTAAATTATGAAGAAAAGAAAAAGTCTGTCATGGGTGACATGAATGAATGGACAGGGAAGGAAAAACAAAAAAAATATATATATATATATATATATATAAAATTATACCAACCAAGCTGCTAGAATCGCATCACAGCAAGTCCAAGCAAACAATCTCTATGTTTGCAAAGAGCAGGCCGCCTAGACCTGATGTAAAGCGACTCCAGCACCTTAAGATGGAAAAGTGAGTGCGAACTGGCCAAGACGGAAAACCAGTCCACACTGAAATCCATCGCACAAGTTGGATTCTTTATAAAATGATCCGCAATGGAAGACCCATACGTGTTACGAATGGTATCGCCCAAAGAAAATTTTTTGTTTAGTATTATCGCAGGTACGTGTTGTTTAATTCTCACGTCCAACCGCTGTGTCGTTCTACCTATGTATATAATATATATATATATATATATATATATATATATATATAATAAAAAGGCAAACACTAATATTCCATGGTCATAATTTATTCCATTGGAATCGTAAATATTCAAATCATCAGACCTACAAATTCAAAATGAAAACAGACAAAAACAACTCCGGAAATCAAAACAGAATTTAGAAAAAGTGTCTCTAAAATTCTCTCTGTTAAGGTTTCATCTCCTCCTCCTCATACTTACACTTTCTCTAAATTCTGTTTTTGATTTCCGGAGTTGTTTTTTATTGTTTTCATTTTGAATTTGTAGGTCTGATGATTTGGATCGTATTTACGATTCCAATGGAATAAATTATGAGCATGGAATATTAGTGTTTAAGCCTTTTTTATTATATCCTTACTCTGTCCTAGACATTGAGTTCTACCTGATCCTTCCTCTTGGAAATTTTTTTTTTTTCTGAAAATATACATGTATGGAAATTTTTATATATATTTTGCATATGTATGTATATTTTCCACTAATATTATCTATATATATATATATATATATATATATATATATTGGGGAAACATGCGAAGATTAAAAAAACGTATCTATAAACACAAAAGGGACCTTTTACATGATAATTAATCAAATGCACTAGTCACACACAGAAATAAATTCAATCTCAATTTTGATTTACAAAATGCAACACTTATCAAAAATGAAAGTAATATTACTCAGAAGAAAAATTCTTAAGAGTGCCGCTATGGAATCTTATCAAAATATAAATCTACACCCCGGTTTCGTTCCAGTCTTACATTTCTGAAAAAATTTCTACACTCGCAAGCCAGCATACACGACCACAAATACGTTAGAAAATAAAAAAAAAACGTTTAAATCCATGATCTCATGTTTTTGAAGATGTACACCTCGTACGTCCATCCCAATCTATCACATTCTGATCTCAACACTGACAATATTCTAATATTTCTTCAATATTACTCGCTTACTTTGGTCTTACCAGACTTTGAAATATGGCAATTTGTATCTGACATGTTTTGACTGACCTTTCAACCACCTGATGAATACTCATAAACATTCTCAAATTTAAAAGCCTTGATAAAATAATGACATCCTTGCTCTTGCATATAAACACATGCAACAAAATAAATTCATACTTTTGACTTCAAAAATTGCCTAAAAGAACGAAACGCATCGGCTAAAAATAGTTTTTCTTCTTGTATCTTTATTCATTTTGTTCCATTAAAGATACACTTTATCTAAAAATAATACACACACGATTATATATATATATATATATATATATATATATATATATATATATATAAACATATATATATATATATATATATATATATATATATATATATATATATATATATATATTATATTTTATTTATTTATCACTTGCTGTTATTTATCATCTGCACCTTTGTAATATTTATTAGTCTCTCAATGTTGCTTTAAATAAATAAAAATACTTCGAATTCTTGAACACTGTGTTTTACTATTCTGCTATAACGTTGACATTCGTCAGGTTTTATCAGATTTTATTTTCTGTGTCCAGATGTGATTAAAGAATGGCTCTTATCATAAAGAAGAACTGAAGTAAAAATTTCGTAACTTTCCGTCTGTACATTGTCATGTTTGCTGGAATGACAAAATTGTTTTTTTTCTTTTCTTTTTTTTATTCGTGCAACAGGATAAACAGGAAGAAATAGGTAGAAAATTTACATGTAATCTTTATGCATTGTGAGAAAAGATGTTATAGCCTTCACAGAATTATTTATGAGAAGGAAGAAAGTAAAAATGATGGGAAAAAAGTAAATCGTGTGCGGAAAAAGGATAATATCGGTAAAAAAACATAAAAAGAAAAAGAAATAAAAAGAATTGAATTTGGGGAAATCACGAAAATATGATATAATATGAAAATGGGGAAAGAAAGAAAGAAAGACGGAAGAAAGTGAGAAAGAAAGAAAAAAAGAAAGAAAGATAGAAAGAAAAAGACAGAAAAAAGATAAAACAATAAAGAAAGAAAGAGAGAAAGGGAGAAAGAAAGAAAGAAAAAAGGAAGAAAGAGAGAAAGAAAAAAGACAGAAAAAAGATAAAACAATAAAGAAAGAAAGAAAAAAATAAAGAAAGAAAGACAAATAAATAGAGAAAAAGACAAAGAAAGACAAAGGAAGAGAAATAAAAAGAAAAAGAAATAAAGAAAAGGAAATACAAAAGCAAAAAGAAAGAAAGGATGAAAAAGGAAGGCAAAGAGAAAGAAAAAATAAAACAATTAAAAAAGATGGGAGAAATAAGGAAAGATCCATAAAGAAAAAGAAAGAAAGAAAACTGAAACAATCTCCTAAAATAAATATGCAGGAAAGAAAGAAAATAAAATATAAAAATATGAGGTGACTCATTTATATATGAAGTCACAAAGACTGATATAAATCTACAGCTATTATCCATGAGGCAGTTGAGTTCATACTACTTCCCGTGAATCAGTAACTCTACACTACAAAAAGAATATAAGATTTGGGAAATTCAAAAAAAAAACATAAGAAAAAATGTGTTAAGACTGCATTGATCTAAAGTAGTTATGAGGTAAGATTTTCTAAGCTAATTCCTCTCAGAGGAACTTCAAAAATTGTGTTCATGTGGCAGTCATAATTAAAATGCGTCCGTCTTAAATCTTATAAACTTATCGACCTTTTTACTTCAGCATAACTGATTCCCCCCACAAAAGTTGGCCTTTTGTCTGACTATGCTTTGTTTGGCAAAATATTGATAAATATTGAAGCTTTGAAATAAAAAAGGGCAGAGTTAAATAAATAATATATATGGGCTATGAAATGAATAACATAAATGAAGGAACAATTGGAAAAAGTAAGATGAGGAAATGGTGGTACTGGTATAAGGGAATCTCGCCAGAGTTGACGGTACCTACACAATACCTGACTGACCTTGAATTTTCCGATGTTCTTGCTGTAATTTCTCAATGTATCAAAGATGCAGAATCCTTGTTGCAATCACTCGAGCCAACCAGTTCTCTATTGCAACGAGAGAAAAACAGATCATATCGCATCCTTCCCTGAACCATCTGAATTGAAGTCACTCCTTAATACGTCCATCAAATGATTTGAGGACTTCATATATGCTGGAACTCACATAATGGATTCACAAAAAGTGTTCAAAGCTCTTGCATGGGATGCGTATAACAAACTTCACAAGATTTGGCGCTCGAACCTTCCATCCTTCTTAAAAGTCCAAACTTTTCGAACATGGATTAAACTAGTCCTATTTATGGATCAGAAACTTGGACATTATCTGGTCGTCTTGAAAGACGACTGGATGGAGCATATAGAAATCTACTAAGAAAAATCCAGAACGTCAGCTGGAGATCCCATGCAACACTTAACACACGGAGAAAGGAGACCGATCTCTCTTAAGCTCAGACAAAAACGATTAGAATTTGTCGGCCAATGGCATCGAGCCGATAGAGAAATCGTCTCATCCTTACTCCTATGGCATCCTTCTGGAAGTGTCTTCTCACGAAAATTAACTTTCCAACACACCATAGCTCGGGGCTCAGGGCTAGACATTGGGGATCTGGGGACAGCAATACAGGACTGAGCAGTGTGGAAAGGGAATATCAGTGTAGTATCTATTCTTCTCATTGCCACTCGTAATGTTAATGTTATCCGTTTCCTTATGAGCAAACATTCGATCAAATAGTGCTCATCAAGTGACGATTTTCTTCACTCCCTGAGATAAAAGTGTTCTCCTGATCTCTTATGCTAAAGTGTAATCTTGGCGTTTTCCTTATGTGGACACATTCATCATTCATTCAGCAAACAGCCAGTACAACTCGAGTTACATTTTTCTTCAATCCCTGCCCATCAGGTTGAGATCAAACTGTAGTATCCGTTTAGCATCTGTAATGGTAATAATAATATTTCCTTTAAAGGATTGACCGAGTAGCCAGTGTAATTTGAGTTAGCTTTTCTACTCTGTCAGCGATCAAAGTGTAGTATCTGTCTTTGTGCGGACAAACTACATTTTATCTCTCAACTGTGTCCTCTATGACACATGCCCCAGTGGATAAAAGCGTTGATTGAATCCAGTAACTTGACTCAAAGAGATGTGAGGTCAATACCTGGCCGCAAAAAAAGAGTTGATTTAAAAGGGTGATAACTAATATTGAGATAACTAAGACACCCGGAAGAAGCATGGCATGTGGAACTAGAATAATCCACCTCCAGTGGATGAAATAAAGGTTTCAGTTTAAAGTTCCAACAACCTGAAGACGGCTGGAGCGTGAAACAGCAAAAACGTTGTGATAAATATGGCAAAATAGATGAATACAGCAGTCCAAACAATATTTTTAGATTGCTATATTTTTTTTTAGATAATTATCTAGTTAGACTTACTAATTAACCCATAGCTGGAGTGAGAAGAGATGCATTCATCACTTTTCCCATAGTATGTACGTGTAAGTGAATATAACAAACGCAACTGAAATAGAACTCGGCTCTCCGATTAACAATTCTGTTCCATTATCCATTACACTATTCGCACATCCAAACTTACTGTACCTGGTATTCCCATCTAGTTATTGATAAGGCTCGACGTTGCTTAACTTCAGTGATCGGCCGGGAAAAGGTGTTTAAATGTGAGGAGGCCGTAAATCTCCTTTCGAACAGAATACAAGTAAATGAGAAATATCTGGTCCCGGGGATTCCAACTCTGCGTCAGCACCTCCCACTTTGCACCAAATAGGTCGGTTCGGTGGAATATCAACGTGAAGGCGATGTTGGTTGCGCGGACTGGTCATATTTTTGACCTCACCCAATGTGCATTCGCTTTAAACAAGCCTTATGACATATCG
This sequence comes from Acanthosepion pharaonis, assembly GCA_903632075.3. Taxonomy (NCBI): domain Eukaryota; kingdom Metazoa; phylum Mollusca; class Cephalopoda; order Sepiida; family Sepiidae; genus Acanthosepion; species Acanthosepion pharaonis. Next base: position 707,937 of record CAHIKZ030005591.1, on the reverse strand, counting down.
CGCCCCCGTAGTGGTGGAAGACATGTAAATATTAAATGTTGTATCTGTTCTTTTTTCTTTAATTCTAACGGCAATATTACCTGTTTCCTTATGAGAAAACATTCAGCATTCACTGACCGAGCAGCCAATTTTTCTATTGAAAGAATTTTTCAGGTAAGTAGGTTTTTCAATCCACTATTAATTAACACTCTATCCAGTATTGTTGGAGGGTTTCCTTCCTAACCTTTTGTTTGAAGTAGTGTGGAATATCCATATTTTGATTATGTTATTATTTTATATTGGGTTTTTGTCGTTTGTGAAAGTCCGCAAGTATTACTTTTTCTCTATTTTTGGTTTGGTTTGGTTTGTTTTACGGCACATCAACCTCAATGGATTTTTAAGATTTGTATTTTCCAAAAATGTATTGCTGCTAATATTTTTTTCTTCAAAAATGTATTGCTGGTATTTTTTTTCAAAAATGTATTGCCGGAAATAATTTTTTCTTCAAAAAATTTGTTGCTGGTAATAATTTTTTTACAAAAATGTATTGCATTAAAACCTATTTTTACACTTTCATAGGGCTTTGACCCCCAGTTTGGGTGTCAGCTATTGGTCCATAACTGGGATCCTACCACTCCGGGTCAAGGTGAACCTGGGAACACTAGTAATTAAGAGGTGGTCCCACCCCCTAATCAGAAGCCTTGCTGCCAGATGTAGTTTATCGTCTTACCGAGGTTGACCTTTGGTTTAGTAGCAGTTTGCGGTGTTGGGCGAAACTATTCCTAGAGCAAAATATTCTATGTTTTATTTTCTTATTTCGTAGACTTTTTTGTTGGAATTAATCTATACTATTGAGTGTTTGGTGTAGTGTAAAGGAAATGAGAAATCCGAGGTGAGATCGAATTCCAGTCGAGGTTCGTTTCATTCACTTGCGTGTAAATCATCTTGGGATTCATTGATTCCTGTAGTTTTGTTTGGCAACCAGCCTACCGCAGAAAGAAACGGCAATCTTCTGCGGGAAAATCTTCTGCCCAGTCAATCATGAATCGAAAGAGACATAATCGCCCAAGCGACGGCACTTAACTGATTGATAAAAGATAAGGGGAACAGATACTACACTTTGATATTAGTTCGATGACCAGGGAGAGAAATAAAGTGTAACTCGAGTAGTACTGGCTGCTCGGTCAATGAATACTAAGTATTTCCACATAAGGACACTGCTGATATTTCCATTAGTGTTAGAGATGAGTTGAATGGCAGAACAGCTTGAGTTCTATAGCCTTGTTGGTCAACCAGTCGACCACAGAAAGAAACGGCAACCTACTGCGGGAATATCTTCTGCCTTGTCATGAATCGAAAGAGACATGATCACATAAACGTGTATCACGTATGGCATTTAACTGACTGATTAGAGATAAGTAGAACAGATACTACATTTTGATCCTTGTCCGATGACCAGGGAACTCGATTAGCACTGGCTGCACGCTCAATGAGTACCAAAAGCTTCCACAATGGTAACTGCATATAGTAATAATAACAATTTCAAAATCAAACATCTATTGCATTTTGAAGAGATTTGCACGCAAATACACTTGGGAAAATATATGAATCTATCTATTCCTTCCGTTGATATGATTTGAATAGCAAGGTAAACTGAAGCTTATAGCCTTGGTTGCCAACCAGTCTACCGCAGAAAGAGAATGCAACCTCCTCTTAATCATGAATCGAAATAGATATAATCGCACTATGCGTATATAAAGAATATTATATAACTGACCGACTAAATTCAATATCTTGAATTTTTCTGACGGATTCAGTGTTCATTTACTCGAAATGATTAATGCGAGAAAAAAAAAAAGACGAAAACAATGAAAAATGGCGGTTAAAATCAAAACAATATTTGTCAGAAGAAGAAGAAAGAAACTGGAATAATTTTTCTTAATAAGAATACAAATTAGGGAAGAGAACTTTAAAAAAAAACAAGTATATCTTTCGTCATAGACTGTCGTTCTATTTCTAAATTCATTATCATATCTATTTAGGGAAGGACAGTGAAAGTAAAAATTATCGTTGGCTGTTCAAGCTATGGAGCCAGTTTGGCGTGAGAAATTTCAAAACCCACGCCTTCGAATAGAGGAAGTATTTGAAACCTGCTTCAGGACAAATTTGTCTATACGTCTCGTCGCAACTTTTATAGTCAGGCATTGTGTTCGTAATCTTCGCGCTTTATTTGCAGCGTGTTTATCTAAACATACCCAATGTAACTATAAGTGAATATACAAAGAATGATAGCTAAAAAGAAGAAAGATCTCGGAATTTAGACTTATCAAAACTATTCTTTACATACCTACAATCACAACAACACACAGATTATGTATACATATGTGTGTATGTGTATCAGTCAGTTAAGTGGCATACGTGATACACGCTTAGGCGATCATGTATCTTTCTACATGACTGGTGAATAGAAGATTTTTACCGCAGTAGGTTGTCGGTAGACTAGCTGCTAAACCAAGCTAAAGAATCCAATCTGCCTGGCTATTTAACAGATAGCTGGGGGAAAAGAGATGATTCATACTTTTTCCAACTCGAACTCGCTTATCAGATTTCTCATTCCAAACCACTATATAATATATATATATATATATATATATATATATATATATATATATATATATATATTACCAATTTTCTCTCTCTATACTTTAAATTATAAGCTTCTATTTCATTTCTTCAAACCTCTGAGTTGACAAGGCCTATGAGTAAGTCAAGTGATCAGAAATAGCTATTTATGAATGAGCTCTATGCAATTTTTATAATAACTTCATTGAGCTCTTTTTGTGGATCAGAATTAATACTGGATATTATTAGGATTCACTTGGATTATATATCTATGAGTATTACCTATATATATATATATATATATATATGTATGTATGTTAGCTCTATCTCTGATAT
>CAHIKZ030005591.1:595000-700000 GCA_903632075.3 Acanthosepion pharaonis | reverse complement strand
GTTCTATAATGTTTGAATTGATATAAATGCTTACGAAATGGAAACTAATTGTTTACTGTTACCTTCTCCACGGTTAAGAATACAGAATTTACGTACATGCTTGCGAAACACAGAAAAACGGTTTATTGTTGCTTTCTCCACATCATTTAGTTTTAAATTATATAATCTTTAAATTTTGGTCACCTAGTATTTAATCTAATTTCCCAGTATTCAAATTTCCCATGTTAAATAAAAAAAAAAATCTTCCTTTTCTTATTTCCGTTGTTGAATATCTACTCAAAAAAGTGGCTGATCTAACAAATCAAACAGGATATTTTTTATTTATTTTCATTCTTCTTAAGATTTGGGATAGCCGTCTATGTATATTCATATATACACACCCTCTCATACACACACATATACACACATATATATATATGTGTGTGTGTGTATGTGTGTGAAGGCAAAAGGAAAACATGTCTCGAGTAAGTCTGAACCAAATTCATGAAAAGTTTATCTATCTATCTATCTATCTATCTAAGGGAAAGTACCAAACAGTTAACAAAGAAAATTAAAAAAAAAAAACATTAGTTTATTATATGAGAAACCAGTATTTCCGGAATATTAGAAATTAAGTTAATGAAGCAAAATATCATATTCAATGTGTTAAAATGTGGCGAAAAGCAAAAAACACTATCATATTATCCAATCAAAACTAACAACGAAAAATATCCTGCTTTCAAAAAACACTTTGACTATGAGTCTGTTTTTATCCATCAGTCTATTTATCTCATTTTGTTCATATCTATCTATCTATCTATCTATCTATCTATCTATCTATCTATCTCTGTTGCTATCTGCCAGTCTATTTATATCGTTCAATTCATATCAATCTATCAAAATTTCTTTTTGTCTATCAGTCAGTTAATCTAGTTTCATTTATATCTATCTATCTATCTATCTATCTATCTATCTATCTATCTATCTATCTAAATATCTATCTATCTATCTATCTAACAGACCGGGTTGAAACGCTTTTGTCTCGACCCACTTCCAAAATATATATTTTTTAGCAAAATTACTAACAATACATTTTATCGATAATTGAAAGCATGCAATTGAATTCAAAATATATTTAGTTGAAGCCATAAAATGATCTTTAAAATATTTAGATATCGGCATTGAATTGAGGTTGATATGTTGCTAAGCAAAATCAGTCACAGAAGCAAATAACGTGAAAGAACGATGTTATTAGCTTTAATCCATATAATATCCCATAATTTCTTGAAGAAATCAAACTGTATTCCAAAATATAACTAAGAAAAGAACTACAACATAAACACATATCAGCGCCACTAGTAATCTTGTTCACACAAGTGTGTATATCTACAAATGCTGAGTATCATCTACCATGTATTCAATTGTGAAAGCAGAATAACATATATTGTTATTACTTAAAAGCTCCAAGAAAATTAAATATAGTCATTAAATGATCCATAATGAGTTGAGATGCCGTTTAACAAACAAATAAATGAAATCAATTTGGATTTCAAACACAGATATACTATTCAGCCCAATGAACAATCGCGTAGTATTATCTGTATTATTTTATTTAATGAGGAAGGATGACTTGGAGAATTTGACACTCGCAGGAAGGAAAGAAAAAGTACACGAAAAAGCAGTGGGCTAGTTAAATTTCAAACTTGTGTGAATAGAAGGCGGAAGTGACATGGTGGCTTGGCAAGGGAAAAACGTTTCTAAGAGCTACAATAGATATGAGGTTGTGGAGAGCCATGACCACGCAGGTCATTAATGGACACAGCATAGAAAAAAGAAGTCCCCTGCTGGCATATGTTTTTGAGTTAATTCATCCGTCAGCTACACATTGCTTCAGTATCTGTTTGCTTTCTGTTTTTATATTCAGAACTAGAGACCTTTAAACGTTTTTAAACTGTTTTTCTACGAAGAATAGTTTATTTTTACATGTCATCTAGGTTAATCGGGCTGAAAAGGTTAAATCAGTGGATTAACTTAAGTTCTATACCCTTCCAGGATGTGTGTGTATATATATATATATATATATATATATATATATATATATATATATATATATATATATATATTTATTATTATTATTATTATGAGACTTAAACAATCATAATTAAGTAATTAATAGAGTCTAGAAGAGTCCTCAGCAGAACGCAGAAAGCACTGAACGTTTCGTCCTATTTTGGAACTCATCAGCAGTGTGCATCCACTACCGAGAATCGAACCCGGAACGTTGCGATATGACGCAAGTCTAGTTTGTTACCTCTTCGTCAAAGAGGCCCGTTGGTCTAGTGGATATATGTCATATCGTAACGATCCGGGTTCGATTCTCAGAAATAGATGTGCCCTGCTGATGAGTCCAAAAATAGGACGAAATGCCCGTCCAGTGTTTTCTGTTGAGGATTCTTCTAAACTCGATATATATATATATATATATATATATATATATATATATATATATATATATATATATAGTGATAGTCTCCCACTTAAATCGTTTCGAGTCAACTCATTTTAAAATGTCGATTTACTCGAGTTTACGCCGGTTGTTAAAAATATTAGAATGGTCAAATGACAATAAAAACATATGAAATCATATTTAAATAAATTTAAAATTAATATTATCTATCTATATATATATATATATATATATATATATATATAACAAAAAAACAAAAATAATATAATAAAGTATGTTCCGCAGATATTCTTATTTCAAATTCCTGCCGACAAGCAGCAAGCACTCGCGAGTTTTTTTTCTGTTTCAACACTGATTTTAATTCAAACTTGTTTACATCTGTGCTCTGCTGTTGACGCTTTTTCATTTACATTTCAATTGTGATTTAGAATACATTTTTGCCCATGGCTCTGAAGAAAAGTCCCAGTGCAAGTGCTGATGCTGAGCGTAAAGATATATCGCTTGATGTTAAGGTCAAAATTAATTATTTTATTCAAAATACTGACGTAAATGACATAAATACTGTAATGGGGAGTACTTATTTGCAGTTTTTGGTATGGTTATTTCGACTGAAGACGTTTTCGACCTCAGTCGTGACCTTCCATAGATCACGGTTTAGCCTTGTTAGCAAAAGTTAACAATGTCGGGTGAAGTATACATTTATATATTTTAATCATTTGTCACTGGTACGAGGAGCGTTACAGAGAGTAAATGTGAGAGAAATGTGAGAAATGTGAGAGAAATGTGAAAAATGTGAGAGAAATGTGAGAGTAAATGTGAGAGAAATGTGAGAAATGTGAGAGAAATGTGAAAAATGTGAGAGAAATGTGAGAGAAATGTGAGAAATGTGAGAGAAATGTGAGAAATGTGAGAGTAAATGTGAGAGAAATATGAGAGAAATGTGAGAGTAAATGTGAGAGAAATGTGAGAGAAATGTGAGAGTAACAAATGTGAGAGAAATGTGAAAAATGTGAGAGAAATGTGAGAGAAATGTGAGAGTAAATGTGAGAGAAATGTGAGAGTAACAAATGTGAGAGAAATGTGAAAAATGTGAGAGAAATGTGAGAGAAATGTGAGAGTAAATGTGAGAGAAAAGACCGTATATATAGAGAAACCGAGTAAAGGATAAAAACTGTACTGAGTTGAATAAGATAGATGATGGCAATTGTCGTTGCATTTAAATGTTCGAAGATAGTAGTTATCAATGAAGCAAGGAAACGGGAGAAAGTTGCACAGGCGAGAAAAGTAAGAAAAAATGTAAAAGTGGTGCTTATATGTAACTAATACTACATACATACATATATATATATATATATATATATATATATATATATATATATATATATATATATATATATATACACACACACACACACACACACACATATATATATATATATATATATATATATATATTCATCCATATATTGTTAAATATAAGAGACAATGAATGTCTATTCGTCTATTATTTTTGATCATGAGCCGTTCTAAGCTTCTTATAGTTGCTTTAATTTCGTGAGAAAATAAAAACAAAACTGTCCAAAATTTGGATATTTTTTTATTGTACTGTTACTCGATCTAAGCTTTCGGTTTACGTAAGCCATCATCCGAGTGGTTATACGGACATGAAAACAGAGATGTTCACCATCACATATGATATCTTGTTATGCTTACATAGAAGTTTGCTATGCGACATTTCTTTCTCTCACGTGGACATGAACGACGTCACAGAACCGTATTAAGAATTTATGACCTGCGTCTAGTATTCCGCGAACTTTATTGTCGCACAGCAAACTTTTATGTAGACATAACAGGATGCCATGTTTGATGGTGAACATCTTTCTTTTAATGTTCATAAAACATTCTTGTGACACCAAATATGCACCCATTGTTGTTAGCTTTCTAGGAATCGGTACCTGCGAACCGACTTCAAAATGCGAATTAAACTACTGCATTCATTTTCTTACTAATGTCCTTCGGAATGGCAGCACTATATCTCTGCTCTCCTTAGCTCTAGTCACCCTGAGTATAACGATAAACTACATCCAACAGCCTATAATCAGAAGTTTTGAGGAACGTGAAACCACGTCTTCATTGCTAGTCCTCTGTCTACCTTGATCCGGAATGTGAAGCCCTACTAAAGAAAAGGTGTGCTTTCGACAGGAATCGAACATGGATCCTTTTTTTACTACTCGGAAGGCACCTTTTGAGTCAAAGTGTACTTGTTCGGCCACTGAGCCAGTCTGACAGGACTTGGTCTGAATAAACCTATTAACGAAATTATGTTTTTTTTCTTTCACTGGAACTTCCGCGAATCTATATCTGCGAACGACAGATTCATAGTAATTTTTGAAAGGATTTTTTATCCGATGTTATTTTATATTACTTACGAGTTACAAAAATCCAATATTCCGACGACATCCTGGTCCATGAGACGAAGACCTCCAGAACTCAGAGGACAACTTCTCCAGAGCGTACATAAGCTACGGACTCGCCATCAAAGTGGCAACGACCAAGGTCCTGCTCCAACCACGACCGGATCATCAAAAATGATCTGGAGTTAAAATCATCATTAACGGACTGAGGAAAAAATGCAAATTGAATAAAACCCTGTCTCGTTTAAAACTGACCGTATGATGAAAGAAAGGAAACTAAAGCATTTGCTTAAATAAATTTACTCAACCTTATATATTTTATATATATATATATATATATATATACATATATATATATATATATATATATATATATATATATATATATATATGTATGTGTGTGTGTGTATTACTTGTTATTTATTAATTGTTATTGATGACTTATTATTTGTTGATTATCATTATTATTGTTTAGAGTACGTTAGATTGTCTACCTTGTATTTTCTGTATTTGCATTGTTCTAGTAGACTGTCGCCGTTTGCTTTTGATCACATTGTCCGTTTTCATATTTGATATCAAAATCGTACGTCAACACTAACGACGCCTTTCTTCTGTCCAGAGGAACGTAGATTCGAATCCTGCTGGAGAGCGAATATTTTTCTTCAGTAAGATTTCTCAAATATTCAGGCCGGTAGACGACATATATATATATATATATATATATATATATATATATATATATGTGTGTGTGTGTGTGTCGTTATGGTTCATTTAATGACAATATTTGATTTTCTTTGAAGTAATAAAAATATGATATAAGTTATTCTGCTTCCACAATTGAATACATGGTAGATGATACTCAGATTTTGTGCACTTCGGTGGACAAAATGACTAGAGGTGGTGATATGTGTATTTTATGTTGTAGTTTGGCTGAAGTTATATTTTGGAATACAGTTTGATTTCCTTACGAAATTTTAGGCTATTATATGGATTAATGTTATGAAATTGTCTCCTTTCTTTTGATTGGTTGATTTTGTTTAGTGGCATATAATTATTTAAATATTAATATTAAATATTAATTTTATTGTAAAATCAAAGATTTGGATTTTAAAGACAAATTAAAAACACATTTGAAATGATTTTAATGACAAATTTACTTATTTTTATGGATATTGATGTTTTTGATCACCTTAAGAAGAATAGTTGTCCTAATATTACTGGAAAGAGAGATAAAATTTACTCGTCTTGAGAAATCTATTTTCCTGAAAAAGTGTTTCAACTGAAAATGCCTGTGAACTTCAATCGGCAATAGAAAAGGAAAACAAATAATATTAGCAGTGTGGTTGGAGAAGAGGTGGCAAGGTACTACACTTTGATCCAAACAATGAACGAGGAAATAAAGTAATGCGAAATTGGGTATCATTGGCTGCTATGTCAATGAATAACAATTGTTTCGATAAAATACCAATTAAATGCCAATTAATATGAATACTAATTGTTTCGAAATAAATACCAAATGGATAAAAATGAATAAGAATACCAATTGTTTCAATGTAAGCACCAACTGAACACTAATTACTACGAATACCAATCGTTTCGTTATAAATACCAATTGGATACAAATAAATGGGGATACCATTTGTTTCAATATAAGTACCAATTGAATACTAATTACTATGAATACTAATTTTTTTATATGAATACCATTTGAATACCAATTAATATGAATACCAATTGATTCGATATAAAGAAATTGCTAATATCGCACCTATCGTCCAATTATTCATACACATATTCTTGTACATTATATACGTATTCTTCTACACATGATCTAACGGGAGATTCTTCATTCTGACTTTTCCAACGAGCAGAGAAATATTCCTATTCCACAATCAGCACGTCTTCTTTTGAGATTCGTTGAATCAACAGTGGAGTCAGAAATGAAGCCGTGGCCTCTAGCCCCTCATCCAAGACCGTTAAAACCTAATCTTGAAGGCTGAGTCAACTCAGGAAGTCGTCCAATGGGCTTTCCACACAAAGCCGCAAAGTATTTAGCGCGTGATTAGCGGCAAATGATTACTATTTTCTCAATGCAATCCCCTTTTGGCTTGTGCAGTCACGTGATTTCTTCAATGGTTATCACAGATGCATTAAGGGATCGACTGTAATCGTTTTTCAAGATTATAACAACACCTTTGACCTTTCGTTACACTTTCCCTTTCGAAATGGAACCACCTTATTTATATGACTGTCCTTTACAAACAAACGCCACATATGTTCATGTTTAATTAACTTATCTATTTATTTATCCCACCATACATCTTCGTTTGTTCACAGACGACCCATAAGCATTTAGTTCAATATCTCCTTATTTAACTTATTCCGTTTCTATCTACATATGTATCTCAGTCTCTTCATATCTATCTATCTATCTATCTATCTATCTATCTATCTATCTATCTATCCACCCAGTCTCTTCATATCTATCTATCTATCTATCTATCTATCATATACTATATATATATATATATATATATATGTAATTCAAAGTGCGATGAATAAATTGTCGTCCAAATTGCAAGTAACACTGACATCTCATTTTAACAGATATAATTACCAAAATTAAACAAAAACATCTTGAAATAAGTAAATTTATCCAATAAAATAGCCATTGGATTCAACCATGGTCCCCAGAGGACTTCGGAATCGCCTGCAACACTTTTGGACGGTCTCCTTTTTTAAGTTGGTGAATTTTGCCATAATCCTTGCATTCAGTTCATCCTTGGTGTTACAAGAATTTTTGTTTTGTCTCAACTGCGCCCCAGATATAATAATCAAGGGGGTTGCATTCTGGGGAGTTAGGGAGTTATATATATATGTATATATATATATATATATATATATATACTCACACACACATAAATCTACTTTATTTTGTTCATGACTATCGATCATTATATATATATATATATATATATATATATATATCCATGTTAATGTTATTATGAGAATCAAGTTGTATATGATCATCCTCATCATCATCATTATCCCCTTGACTTCTGTAATCTTAGACCGCATCTGAATGCAGAAGTTACACTTATTTGGACAAAGGTCTATCAACGGCAACCATCAGTCATTCTGATACAGTCATAGCTGTCCATTGTTGGCATTGTCCAAGAAGTTTTTGCGTTGGCGTCCTCTCCTACGTTTACCTTAAACGATGCTGTGCATGGTGGTCGTGCACTGTCTGTTCTGCTTTGTACTCCGTCTAAACCACGCCATTTTTCTCCCCTTGACTATGATGCGAAGAGATTCCTGGTCCCTCACAAAACTTTCAACATTTTTCCGCACAAATTCATTGGTTAGGTTCGAGGGCTTCAGCGTGCTGGACGTTGAAATTGTTAATTGTTGATCACGCTCTTTCCCCTAAACTATAGCTAAGGTCTGCTTAGCATAGTTGCCGTATAAACTATAGATGGGTAAGGTCCCATAGCAATAAGTAAGAGAATAATTCTAGTTTAATTTAGTAACACCAGCAATTTTAGAGAACCTATAGCAATAAATAGGTTCCTGAAAGGAAGAAAAATATTACATACCCGCGAGAAGATTTATTTCTGTTATGGGGCCTTACCCATAATAACAATGGACTATTCCATGCGTAATAAATACTGGGCCTCAAGAGAGAGCAGAGAGTTCAGTCCGAAGTCGGGCGACCGGCTGATCGGTTGAACTCTCTGCCTTCGGGCGGGGAGGAACCCGAACGAGGCTACGCCGAAGGGCGGAGTCTCTTTCGGGGCGGTAAACCGACCCTGAACCCGTTTATACGGGTTCAAAGGGCATATTTTTGGCCGATCCCACGGGCTCGGAGATCCCACGTTAAACCGGCTTTGTGTCACATGATGTCCTCGTGGTGGGGTGACTAAATGCCGTTCAGTCTGAAGTCTAGAGTGAAGTCCGCCAGGAGTCTGTCAGTCAGTTGAGTCAGTCAGTCGAGTCAGACGCAGACCGAAACAGAGTCGCGTTCAGAAAATTACTACTAAACCTGATTGTTCGTACTAACACTTTCTACTTCTCTGTATATATTCCTGTTTGTAATCTATCTGCGTTATTCCATATACGTGTTCGAGCTCTTCTTTATTGGTTCTACCTTGGACTATCACCATGGTACAAAGAACTGGACCATAACAATTTCGAAGGGCGTGGCAGTTAGTTGCCGGGAGAAAAATTTATTTGTATAAATTTTGGGGAAGCATGGTGCATAAGAAGCCGAAGCGAGCCGACGCTCGAGGCAAAATGCGTTTTTTTTATAGTTTTTCCTATATTGTCACACAATTTCCATAAAACCTTATTGATTGACATTCTAAACTCCAGGAGAGCAATACTCTATGCCTTCTTGCCCACACGCTTTCCGCTGACATGAATTGGAGCGATTATATCGAAACAGTTGCCGTATCTACTGCAAGAAAAGTTAGATCTCTCTGTCGTGTCAAAAATTTTCTTTCTCGTCTGGATCTATCTTACCCATTTATAGGTCTACCGTTAGTCCGTACATAAAGTATTGCAGCCATATCTGGTTTGGTGCTCCTGATATATACATCACGAGATTCTTGACAAAATCCAATGAAGGCTCTTTAATGTAATAGATCCTGACCAGGCATCTCGACTTCAGTCACTTTCTCACCAATGTGACGTGGCTTCCCTCTGTCGTTACCCGTCCAAGGTATGACTATAAACTACATCCGCGTCCTGGGTAAGACGATAAACTACGTCAAACCGTAGGACTCTGATCAGGTTTTGAGGAGCCTGGGACCACCTCTTAATTACTGGTGTTACCAGGTCCACCCTGACCAGGAGTGGTAGTACCTGTTAGGGTCTCAACTGTGGGTAAATTGCTCACAAACTGGGGTTAAGACACTATATAAGTGTAAAAATAGGTTTTAATACCAGAAATACTTTGTAAAAAGAAATTTTTGAAAACAAAAGATATTACCAGATATACATTATTAGCAGAAATAAAAATTTTGTCGGCATTAAATAACCTATTGAATTTGATATGCCGTAAAACAAACCAAACCAAACCTTACCCTCTGTCTTTTCTACAAATATTTTCATGGCAAATGGTCTGATGAGCTTTTTTTTCCTCTAGTGCACTGACTATATGAATTTAAGCGTTCTACTAGTTTGGCAACTAGGTCTCAGCGTTCTACTGTCGAACTAACTGGAAGAAACCAACAATTTTATTCTAACAGTTTCTTTTCTCGCACTTCTCATCTGTGGAAATCCCTTTTGATTTCTTGCTTCCCTACCAACTGCAATTAACGTCAATCGCCATCTTCCGTTGTCTTGAAACCCGTTCATCTTTTGTCCTTTCCCCAATCTTCACTATTCTCAATCTTTTCATTCCCTTTCCCTTTCAATCCCCACAGGGTTCTAATGGCATTGCCTCCTTGCTTGAGGTGAAACGATTAAATATATATATATATATATATATATATATATATATATATATAGTGTATATCAAAAATGCTTTTACAAACTTGTTCCTTGTGTCGTGATAGACAATTTTTCTCACCATTATTATGATTAATCTTTCAAGAATTTTAGATTTTAGATTTACTATATGAATGAACTAAAAAAAAAAAATTAACATATACATGCGTCAGTTATCAAATATTCAACGCGAGGTGATTGCTCTGTTTAAGAAAGAACATCCAACTTAGGGGAATCAAAAAATGCCAAGAAATTTTGCTGGAGTTCTTTAGTTTGAATATCACATCAAACATTTGTGTTTTTGTCTTGTTTTAAGCGACTAAATTTCTATACTTTGCTTTTGTTTCAAACAACTATAATAGAAATTCCAACATTTAAATAAACTGTATCAACTTTCTGTAGATAGTTCTGCTTTCACAACTGATTACTTTTCTATGCCATCTTGGGAATATAGCGAAGTGGGTTTCCTGTTGCCTTCTCCATGTTGTTACATCCTAAGATACCCTGATCTTTGAGAGTTTGGTACAGTCTACTCTGCAGAGCTATTGCTAAAACTGATTGGTTGATTTTTTTAAGTGTATATCAACTCCATGTGGCTCATTAAATCCGAAAGTTAATTTTCCTCGGAGTTTTCAAGTAATAAAAATATATGTTCTTCTGCTTTCACAATTGAATACATGGTAGATGATACTCAGCTTTTATGCATGTACATATTTGGTAGACATAATTACTAGAGGCGGTGATATGTGTGTTTTATGTTGTAGTCTTGTTAAAGTTATATTTTGGAATACACATTGATTTCTTTAAGAAATTCTAGGATATTACATGGACTAATGTCATGGAAGATTTCTTTCATGTTTGTTGCTTGGTTGATTTTGTTTGTCGGCATATGAACACCCCTATGTGTTATTTAATGCCAAAATCTAAATATTTTAAACGCAATTTTATGGCTTCAACTAAATATATTTTGGACGTAATTACATGACTATTACTACAGATAAAATATATTGTTGGTAATCTATATCTATAAAACAGTGTGCGTCTCTGTGTGTGTGCGTGTATGCTATTTATGCATGTCCTCATTTCTCCGACCAATTTCCATGAAATTGTACACACGTATTGCAAATTTTCTTAATTATGTCAAGACCAACTTTTCAATATCCATCCCCCATCCAAGAATTTGGCAGATAAATCGATAAAACTGAATGTGGGTACGACTTTAGCAAAAAACAGGGCAAAGTTATAAGCCCATGTTACGAGTTTTATGTAGTGTGCGACATTGGCTTCAGACAAAAAATTGCAAAAAACTGTAAAAAACTTGAATAACTTCCTCATATTTTATCCGATTTTCTTCAAGCATCATCCAAGAAATAATATAGCGTGGTTTATTTTGCTCGCTTCCCCGCGTATAACAAAAATCTAAAAAAAAGTTCATAAAGCCTGTTTTTCGGTCATAACTTACTGGTTTTTCCTCCGATGCTTTCTAACTTTGCCATGTAAATTATATATGGCACACAAATTGTCTTGCGTGAATGTTTGGTTTAGATTATTTCAGTTAAGTGGACGAAATCTGAGATAAACTAGGTCCAAAATCGGTTTTTGCCATTTAGTCAATAGTTTCTTCATATGATTCCATCCTAATTTGGTATTCGAACAACCTTTCGTGAAAAGATTATTAAAGCGTTAAAAGAGAAAAATTTCCGAAGAACCTCTTATTAACCCCAATTTTACAGTAAACCTGCGAATAAAGTGTGTGCGGGGGCGTTCATGCGTTTGCACTTGCAGTTGAATCAAGCTCTGACGCTGCATCCCTGTATTATTAGATTTGTGAACGATGCCATACTATTTGA
Source organism: Acanthosepion pharaonis (assembly GCA_903632075.3). Classification (NCBI taxonomy): domain Eukaryota; kingdom Metazoa; phylum Mollusca; class Cephalopoda; order Sepiida; family Sepiidae; genus Acanthosepion; species Acanthosepion pharaonis. The sequence continues at coordinate 687,800 of CAHIKZ030005591.1, read as the reverse complement.
AAATTTTTACAGCCATAGGCAATTTATTGAATATCTAAAACATTGAAACAATTTAACCCCGAGCAACGACCACACAATCAAACTCTTGCAAAGGATATACCGTTAAAAAGATAAAGGGGAGTATCTTAGTATACCAACGGTGATGCATGCAAGCGGGGACGCGGGGAGATATTTCTAGACAGGGGTTGCAGGTGTAAACGATAGGCAGTTATACAATTGCAGCTATTTACACCCGAGCAACGCCGGCTACCCCGGCTAGTACTACTATAAAATGTATTGCTAGTCATTTTGCTATAAAATGTGTTTTTATACTTTCATAAAGTTTCATCTTTGTTTGGGGGGGGGTCACTATTTGCCCATAGATGGGAGCCTAACAGGTGCTACTAGTGGACCTGGGGACAACAGCGACGAAGATGTGGTTCGACGCTCCTCAAATCCTCCTATCAGATATAGCTTATCGTTATACACAGGGCTGAATTATAGTTAGTAAAAATTGTTGTTTTAAAACTCAGAACACGTGAAAAATTGCTTGAAAACTAGCATTTTTCGCTCGCAAAGTAAAGTTGTCAGTATGTTTGGGTAGTACACACGCAATAAGATCCAATAAAATTTAGTGTTTGCTCAAAATATATGCGCAAATGTGTCCGTTTAAACCGACGGCAAATAACATGGGTTAAATAGGCCTTGTGCCAAACCGGCTTTTAAAATTATAGACTGCACTAGAAAACCCCAGTGTTTAACCAAGCCCTAAAAAAGGAGAGTGTTTGATTTATATGAACCAGGACAAGTTACAGAATACACGACAACCTCGGTGTAAAAAGAAACAACATAAAAGAAATAAAAGAAAAGAGAAGAAAAAGTTTTAAAAAATGAATGAAAAAAAAATGGTGTAAATTTAGCCTGTGTTTTTCTTTTTTTTTTGTTTCTTTAATTTTTTTTTTTTCAGTTTAACTTCACGTCAATGTTTTATTATCCGAGAGCATGGAGGAAAGATGTATGTTGAAGGCCCAACAGTAACCACGTACGAGTCAGGCGACAAATGCTTTGTTTACGTGATCCTTTTATACTGTACAGTATTGAATGGCCACAACCAACAGAGGGCGCAGCTGTCAACAAGACAAGCGGAAGGAACACATTTCTGTCTTTTTAGGATTTATTTTCTTAATCGTATAGGGACCGAACAGGGAGCATTCATATGTACCCCTTATATCAGTGTGGAAGACAGCAGGTGAAAACATCCGAATATATGCACGTATAGAATTACTATAACACATAGGATAAATCCTGCCATGAATAGATTTTCATCAGTTACCTCTTCGATAAGCAGAAATCATACATCTTGGATCTTTTAATTCGCCTCAAAATATTAATTCACCCCAAAAGAAAAAGAATTTATATTTACCAAAATTCAAAAAAATATCCTTTAAAATTTTTTCAAAAATACATTCATTGTTATTTTTGCTTTATTTCTACAAAGGAACTCATTCAAATAAGAGTCTATCACGCAGTGATGAGTCCCTAACATCGACTTACTCTCTATCTTGGCGTTCGGCCAGGTACATTCCATTGTTTGCGTGTAAGCTGATGTTTCTGGGTCAACGAAATCTATATTATATATATATATATATATATATATATATATAAAAGTAACAGATCTGTTGGTATATAATTCAAGTGGATCGTAGTAATATAAAAGATAAAAAAAGTGATCCACAAAAAGGATCTCAGTGTATTTATTACCAAAGAGTAAATAATTAATACAAAATAAAATCCCAAATCACGTCATATGTTTCAGCTGATGAAATTATAGGTCTTCTCGTCTGTCATATCAACCCCGGTATGAACTGTGCTCGGATCAGAAACAGAAATTTATCTGTAAATGTTAAAAAAAATCGGTCGAAAAAATAACACAGAACTTATCCACTTCAATGTTTCAGTTAGACAAAAGGCACAAGTAAGTGCTCATAAGTGCTGCATTGAGCACTCTTTTAAGAATAGTATTTTTGGTTATTGGAATTTATTCCCTCTACACAAATCCTATACTTCGGTATATATATATATGTGTGTGTGTGCCTTTGAAAATAAAAATGAACTTTTTTTTAAAGCCAACATTTTTTCAGAATGGTTAGTTGGCACGACAATAATCAAATCGGCGAAACTGAAAAAAGGATGTGGGTAAATAAGGAGCCACTACTAAAATGAATTTATTACTAAAAACAAATAAATTGTTGTAAAAAATGTTTTAGATCTGACCCCCTATCAAGCTGGAGGTATACTTAATACGCAATCTATTTATTTTTAATATTATAAATAATCTTTTAAAAATCTCTAATGACTTGTATGCCCTGTTTTTCAAAGAACATATTTTTTTATTTCAATGCATTGTTTTGAAATATCTATTTTAAATACAGAATAGATTATTTAAAATGGATCAGTTTTTAGTGGAATGCATCATTTGAAAAGGGGCAAAATAATTTAGACCGATTTAAATCCGGCCAAAATCAAAGAAAGTGGCAGCCTTAACTCGTCAACTGGAACGTTGGAGTGAGGACTGTGACTAGGGTAGTATGGAGGAAATATGATATCAGTCAGCAGTACAGCTCATAAACTAAAATTAAACTAAAAGTTCACTGTCAGATACATAAACACTCTAACTCATAGAAATCTGTACAAACAAATACACTACGATTAGTTACTTGATAACCATGATATAAAACAATAAAAAATGGTAAGTGGGCAATAAACAGACAAACTAATCAATGCATCTATTTTCTTACATGTCTGTATTATTTTCAAATATGCATTTTTTTATAGTCTTATTACTATTATTATTAAAATATCAAAATATGTCTTATTTAATTTCATGCATGGAGATTTTTAAAAATGATATATTTTAGTTAGAGTAAAAGAATCATTTTGGCATCTAAGTTATAGCAATAATATATTTTGTTAAAGATTGTAATGATCACGACAAACACTGATGAACTAGAATAGTTACTGATATACATATATATATATATATATATATATATATATATATATATATATATATATATATATATATAAAAAACTTAAACACTAATATTCCATGGTCATAATTTATTCCATAATACGATCCAAATCATCAGACCTACAAATTCAAAATGAAAACAGAAAAAAAACAACTCCGGAAATCAAAACAGAATTTAGAGAAAGTATAAGTATGAGGAGGATGGACATGAAACCTAACAGAGAGAATTTTAGGAGATGTGGGGGATTTAAAAAAGGAGAGAAAGAAAGTCGACGGATGTCTAATGCATAAAGATACATTTCGTGGTGACATATACACACCAGAGACAATTAGGATAGGAGGGAAAAAAAAAAAAAAAAAAGAAGAGAAGAGGTGGGGGAGAGAGATGGGACGAAGGAAAATAAAATTGTGTTTACTTAAAGGGCCGCTTTGTAATTGAGAAAATTAGTATCGACTACAGGTTAGAAATCAAATATAAATATATGAAGATGAATATAACGATTGTCTAATTTAGCAAGGACCAAATATTTCTATGTTCAAAAACACATACTAATACACACAAAAACATATACAAGTAGGTACATACACTTAGGCATGTACTCACACACACACACACCCAGACATACGTGTACATACACATACACATATATTTATATATATATATATATATATAAAACCTAAAAATATATTCACATATCCACACATACACATATTCATCTACATTCATATACACACACTTTTCACATACATATACACGCATACATATGCCCCCTTATCTTATCCTTACTCTGTCCTAGACATTGAGTTCTACCTGGATCCTTCCTCTTGGAAATTTTTTTCTGAAAATGTACATGTATGGGAATTTTTTATATATATTTTGCATATGTATGTATATTTTCCACTAATATTATCTATATATATATATATATATATATATATATATACACGCACACACAAACACACACACACACACATAAGCCATATCGGTCATTAAAAGATAATAATATAGATATCTTTCTCACATTTTCTAGCACCAATCTTAATTGTTTTTTAGAAATTTCTAGAACTTTCTAGGACCAATCTTAATTGTTTTTAGAACTTTTTCACTGCCAGTTCAAGGAAGACATTTTGGTCACTAACACACACAAAAAAAGAGAATGCCTAATATCGGGAATATTTAACATCGAAAAACATAAGAAAAATTAATTCCTTTTAATAATATGTGGAAATATCCAATCATTGCCTGATGAACTTCGCGTGACCGGAAACACGTGTAGCAAAATTATGGAAAATAAACCATAATATATTTTTTTAAAAATCCACATTACAACCAAAAACGTTTGCGGTTTCTCTCTTCATTTTAATATACAGGCTTTTCTCTCGTTGGAACTACTATAACCTCTTCCATTTATATATATATATTTGTATATATATAATGAATGCGATGAATAAACACTAATAGAGGCTGATAAATGAGTCAGGTTGATATATAGTTAGATACAAATAGGTTGTGGCACGAATAGAATGCCATAGATAGATAGATAGGTATGATGATACTATGCTGATAAGATACGCGTAAATTGATATAAATGATGCACAGAATGCAAAGAAAAACGAGGCAATAAAAAAAAGAAAAAGTTAGACATTTTCCTAAATAACTAAATAACAGAAATGTCACGTAAGGAGACTGTCGGAATGAAGGGTCACCTTTCTCCGTATGACGTCAAAGAGCAAGATACAAAGCAGAGTCCGTGTGACCATCGATTGGGTGAACCGCTAGACCAGTCAAGTGTTAGTCTCGTTATTTCTGTACGTGACTCACTAAATCTCGCGAAGTCTCGTTGTTCAAAGACGTTTTAACTCGTAATGAATCTTTTTTCCCCTTAATGTTCTAGGCGCAACCAAGCAAAATCCATACACACATTAACACGCATAATACACAGGTACATAAAAACACACACAGGTACATTAGCACACGCAAACGCCCACACACTCGCGTGCACGCATTCGTACCTTGTCAAACATAGCTGCACACAAGCTTGCATGCACAAGCATATAGTAGAAACATGCATACTCGTATACTAAAACAAGCGCGCACACGCAAGTACAGACACAAACTTACACACATGCATAAATGTAGGCAGGTACACGCGTAGATGTACATACATACGTATGTGGAGTAATGATATAAAATAGAAATGTTTTTTTATGACAACGTGTCTCGCCTTCATGTGATAGGTTGAAGTATTTAGGTCAAAACGAATGACATATAACCTATAAATACGTATACATGCGCCTCGTATTTTTTTTGTATATAATACAAGAAATGTTCTCGTGTATAATACGAGGAATTTGGAAACAAAAAGGCACAAAGGGGATGTACTATATACAATTACCCATTTTCAGAAATTTTTACTCAGGCTGAAAATAATGTTATTTGAAAAAGGAAAACTGCAAATACACCCAGCATAGTTAGCTTCAGAAACACAAGGGCGCTGTATTATACTCAAGTGGTATTCTGCACGTGAAAGTACGGTGTATATATATATATATATATATATATATATATATATATATATATATAATTTAAAAGAAAAACATACCACTTTAAGGTACCATTATAATAATTTATTTCACCAGAGTCCTTTTAAAGGACGCCGGATCATCAGATAGCACTTCCAAAAATGAAAAAAAAAATATTAGCTCTGGATTTACATTGAGCTCTCAGGATTTCATCCTCCTTGAGATTACCCATATGGATTACCAAGTTCTTCATAACTTATATATATATATATATATATATATATATATATTTTATAACAGTGATCATTGAAGACAACACTCAGATGCGACAAGGTGTTTGATGCTAGACGCAATCGTCAGGCCCCGTTTACTGTTTTTTTTCTTGACTGTTTATATATACGGGTCAGTGGGTAGTCCATTCTTGAAAAAAAAACACAACACACGTGCCCTGGCGATTGCGTCTAGCGTGAAACAGCCTGTCGCCTCTAAGTGTTGACTTCAATGTTCACTTTTATATTTACATACGCACTATCTCTGATATTGAGCACAAAATAAATATAGCAAACCTTAAAACTATATTCTTCTCTCTCTCTCTCTCTCTCTCTATATATATATATATATATATAGTCCGAATAATGTAAATAGTTTACTATATATATATATATATATATATATATATCCGGACTATTGGCTCCATCTTTTTTGCCATATTTATCACAACGTTTCTGCCGTTGTACGCTCCGGCCTTCTTCAGGTGGTTGGAATGTCGAAATGAATCCTTTATTTCGCTCGCTAGGGTAGATTGTTCTAGTTCCATGTGCCATGTCTAATGGATGTCAGTTATCAGTTTTCTCCTCTTAATTCACCTCTCCAAGTTCTCCACTGCCTTAACCAGGTATTGGACTCACAACTCTTTGTTTCCTGACGCTGGATCTAACCAACGCTTTTATCCACTGTGTCATTTGTCCTTAATGACACATGAAACAGTGGATAAAGGAAGAAGGCCAGAACATACAACGGCCGAAACGTTGTTTTAAATATGGCAACAAAGATGGGGACAATTGTCCGAATAATGTAAATAGTGTACATAATACCTCATCTCAGAAATATATATATATATATATATATATATATATATATTACTGTGTAAAATCTATCAGAACAGACCCGATATTGCTTGAGCGTCAGAAAGATAAACAAGAGTTTGGTTTACCCAAGAGTCAAAAACTTAGACGTTGGTTTATTTTTCAGCAGTATCAACAACTTAAACATTAGTTTGGTTTGTACGAAATTCAAAATTTTAGACGTAGATTCAGTTTACAAGAGTATCAGAAAGATACACATGTTTGCTTTTTTACGAGATTAAAATATTTAGACGTACTTCTTTTTTTTTTTTTTAGAAGTTTTATTTAAAACATAAACATTAGTTCGTTTTGCACGAGAGAATAAAATTTAGACCTAGGTGTAGCTTTCAGGAGTATCAAAATGATAAACATGAGTTCGGTTTACACGACAGTCGAAAAGGTACACATAGGTTTGGTTTGCAGGGGTATCAAAAAGGTACACATAGGTTTGGTTTGCTGAGGTAGCAAATGTAGACACTTGCTTGGTTTACACTAACCATAGGCAAACTGCGGCCCTCGTGCCACATACGGCCCGTCCGGCCTTTCTGAATCGAACGCTTCATTTTAGAAGAAAAATAATATTTCTTAAAATTTTATTTTGTTTCGTTCTCACTTGTTCACTCACACACTCTCTCATACATAAACAATGTTTAAGTAAAATCTTTCTTGAATTTTGTAAACTTCAGGAAAACTAAACCTGTTGCTATTTTAAACTATTGGCGATTTTGACTAGGGAAGATCATAGGTGTAAACATGTTTTACTTTTGAAACAGGAAACGTTCATAAGAATTTTTTCTCTGAAGTATAAATGTTTTGATTCTCAAACGAAAAAAAAAATCAAATAAATCCCACGCAACAACATGTGATACGCTGACTTTCATAAGTGATAATATACCATGACTTCAATATTTAATTATAGAAATATATATTTTCCGAAAAATAAAACTTTACCGCCATTTCTAAGGTACATGCTTATAGATATGGTCTTCTGTACTGAAGGTTTTTGAGGTACCTACTACGAATTTAATCATTATTACTTTGAAAGTTTTTAGTAGTGCGGCCCGCCTTGGGATGAGCCATGGTTCCTGCGGCCAACTGCTCGCTAATGATTGTCTATGCCTGGTTTATACAGTCGGAAGTCGAAAAGGTATATATTGGTTTTATTTGCACGAGTATCATAAAAGTAGACATTCGTTTGGTTTGCACGTGAGTCGAAAAGTTTTCATCGGTTTGACTTACACGAGATTCGAAAATGTATATGTAATTTTGGTTTGCAGGTCTATCAAAAAGGTTTGGCTTCCACGCGTGTTGTAAATGTACAGTTACCGTATTCCCCATGCATAGTACGCCTTCTTCCTTAATACGCACCCCTAACATTGTGCTGAAAATGTGGGAAAATGCTTCTACTCATGTATAATACGCACCCCTTGTTTGATAATCAAACCCTATAAATTGCACTTCTCCAATTTCATTACGATCAGTGTTTCCAACTTTTATTAAACATGGTTTTAAACATAGCATAATATTATCCTAATTTAGTTTTATGATAATTCTTATTTATTTTACATTTATAAGTATTGTTAGGTACATATAATTATTTTTGACATCTTTATGGGGTTGCAATCGCCAAATGTTTGTATCAAATTGTCGTATGTTTGTATTGAATAGTCATTTCGCAACTGAAATCCACCTATGAAATGGCAAATTTTTAAAGATATTTTTTGAAGCTCTGCATAATACGCACCCCTAATTTTACTTATTATTTTTTAGGAAAAATGAGCAATATACATGGGAAATTCGAAAATTTATATGCAGGTTAAGCTTGCTGGTGTATCAAAAAGATGGACATAGGTTTTGTTTCGTAAGTCGAAAAGATATACATCATTTTGCTTTACACGCGAGTTGAAAATTTAGACGTTGGTTTGGTTTGCAAGAATATCAAAAAGGTTTGGTTTGCAAGAATATCAAAAAGGTTTGGTTTGCAAGAATATCAAAATGGTTTGGTTTGTAAGAATATCAAAATGGTTTGGTTTGCAAGAATATCAAAAAGGTTTGGTTTGTAAGAATATCAAAATGGTTTGGTTTGCAAGAATATCAAAAAGGTTTGGTTTGCAAGAATATCAAAAATGTTTGGTTTGCAAGAATAGCAAAAAGGTTTGGTTTGCAAGAATATCAAAAAAGGTTTGGTTTGTAAGAATATCAAAATGGTTTGGTTTGCACACGTGTTCTAAATGTACAGTTAATCTAATTTCCCCATGAATCGAAATGGCAGGTATGGGTTTGTTTTGCATGAAAGACTAAAAGGTATAAATAGATTTGTTTTGTACAGTAGCCCAAAAATTATACATAGTTTTGGCTTAAACGAAAGTCAAATATCAGGAATATTGGTTGTAAGCAGGTGTTTCCCTTATAGGAAATGCAGAGAGGGTGTAAGATTCTGGATTTTAAACTGACTTAGAAACTCAAAGCAACTGCTGATGGAGCCAAACCTGTTTTCCTTGATTTACTATCTGCTGTTTTTAATTACGTTATTTCCAAAATGTTAGTCTATTTTGGCACGTCACGATTATTTTGTATCCAGTGAAAATCAATCTCTGTAATAACTAACAACTTGAGAAAGCCGCTAACCATTACATCTAGTCCATGCACCTAAAAAATGGTAGTTGTATGTATGAAAGTAGGTCATCTTTTTAATCATTTCACCCCAAGCAAGGCAATAAAGCTAAAAAAACGTGTTACTAAGTGTTAGAGACTATGGAAATTAAAAAAAATACCATTAATGTGTGAGAATTATAAAAGAACAGGAATTAAGGAGATAGAACATACCGATTGATGTTTCTTTTCAATTTTTAAGATCAATGTTGACTGAGGACCAACAAGACTGAAAAGAGTTCCACAAGCGAAAAGTGCGTGGAAAGAAACTGTTAGCATAGAACTTACGGTTACATCTAACCATTACAACTTTAAATGATGAAACCTTGCCGCCAGTATATTGAGTTAGTGCATAATTATCAGGCGTTTTTGTAGGCGTGTTATTTGTTAATAAAAATGGCTGTTTGTTTCATTTTTTTTAATAAAAATATTTTATTTTTAGGTTAAAAAAATACGTGTCGATAATCATCAGTCAGTTATGCGCCATGCGTGAGACACTCTTAGGCGGTCATGTATCTTTCGATACATGACTGACGAGGCAGATTATTTTCCCGCAGTATGTTGCCATTCAAGGCTATAGAAGCCGGTTTGTCTTGCTATTTAGCTATAGCTTAAGGGGAGAAGAAGATGATTCATATGCAAGCGAATGTAAGGGATTCGACGGGAATTTGAACTCGGCATTCCGATTCCTTAATCCGAGCCACTATCCATTACTCCACCGTGTCGCCGCCCATTTAAAAATGTTATTGTTGAATTGTTGTTTCTTTTTTTATTATAAATATTGTTTTAAAAACGCCTGATAATTATGCACCAACCAATAGTATTGCGTTTAAATTCATAATCTCTAGGTATCACAGATGATGAATCCTCAAAACAATTACCATGAAAATATTTATAGAAAATGTACAGTGAAGCTACATTATGACAGTGGGGAAGTGACGGAAGCCGAGATGCCAAGACAGGACTAACAACATTGCTGATTCCTCTTTGAAATTTATCAAGAATCTTTTTAAAAAAATAGCTGGAGCACAAAATCAGATGTGTCAGCAATATTCAAAGCTTATAATCTGGTAATTTTATAAATATGTAAGATAGATTGTAGCAATAAAAAATTATCTAGCCGAATATTACTACAGTGGAACCTAGGTTCACGAATTTAATTCGTTCCTGAAGGTTGTTCGTAACCCGAAATGTTCGTAAACCGAAACTATTTATTCCAATAGGAATCAATGTAGAGAAAAAAGTCACAGTACAATAAAATTGGAAAAGAAAAGCACGGCACAACACACGAATGTATACAACACGACGGTCGACTAACAGATTATTCCGTTCATATTAATTCGGTTCGGCTATGCTATTCGAGAACAGAATATTTGTTCGATAACCGAGGAATTTTCTGGTCTAAAATCGATTTCTTCGTAATGTGAGACGTTCAAGAATCGAGGTTCCTCTGTATTAATATATATTATTGGTGATTCTTTTCATCCCGAATTTATTGCTGGTATTTTTACTATAAAAATGTATTTTTATACTTACATTTTCTACTTTCTTTTTGTTTGAGGGTCCACTATTTTCCCATAACTTGGACCCTAACAGCTGCTACCACCACGGGTCAGGATGGACCTTGAAACAGCAATTGGGAAATTGTTCCATGATCCTCAAAAACTTCTAATCTCAGAGGCCTTGCTGCCGGTTGTAAAAATGATAGATGTAAATATGGAGGCAGGTCTGCACTTAGAAGACAAGTTGCTGATGCTGTCTCTCATTACACGATTATTTGAAAGTTCGAAAATGTTCATTGGCGTATATTAAATAATTGGTCGATATGTACATCCGTATGCAGACTGTATGATGAGCATTGATCGACCTTTTACTTTAAGATGGTACGTGACTTATACCGTTTGTTGCACAGAGACTCGACTTACATTCGAATGTTTAAAAGAATCAAGTAGTCGGATATTCGGCGCCATCAAAAAGCCTCGAGGAGCACTTCGCGTTCAGGGACGACTTCAGAAAAACGCAAATCTCGCACACGGCGAGATTTTTTAATTGTCGATCGATTTCCCTTAAGATAATTCAAAGAATAATTGCAGAAATAACAAAAGACGAAACAAGAATAAAGCCTGATGAAGAAAGAACAATCAGCTCGGGCGGAAGGGTCGTTGGGACAAAAATAACAATGATGAGGAAAGTGAGAGCAATTAAAATTAGGAATACAATTTTCTTTTCAGAAGACTGAAACTATATTTTTAATGAGAACGGGAAAAAACAATTAGTCATAGGATACAAATAGAATAAAGATTTAGAAAAGGCATAAGAAGCTATGAAAACAGCATTAAATCAGATTAGTTGTTTCTGATTTCTTTAAATATGGCGAGGGATGCAATGCGCATGTCCGACTTGAAAGAATTGAGTTAGCGTAAGGTCTTCAGTATTTGTATAAAAGAAAGTTAGAAAAGGAAACGCTTAAAAAAAAGTCCTCGACCGATATTAGCTAAAACATTACACAGCAAATAATAATACTAATAATAATGCAATGCAAAGTACCAAATGCAGAAATGATGGCAAGATAAGCCTCTTTATGGTCAATACTCTACCCGTACCAAATAAGCTGATATAAACAAACCTCGTACCCATCAATGGCAATGTAGTGCAGGGATAAAAGCTGAAATTGAAGGTTTTGTTCTTGCTGCACAGGACCAATGCTTATTAACTAGAAATTGCCAAGCTCATATACTGAAAATTGTGTTAGCCCAAAATACAGATTCTGTGATAAATATTCAAAAACAACTGACTATCTTGTATCAGGTTGCACGGTATTGGCACCCACTGAATATTAAACTCGGCATGACAACGTGGGCTAATATCTGTAAATGAGGGTCATGAGGGTTAACTGATGAAATACTATGATATGCGTCGAAACATGAATGCATTTATGTAAGGGTTTTACATATCTTCGAATGTAATATCCTATAATAACGTATAAAAGATAAAAGTAAACACTGAGGTCAACACCATGTGGTGACAGTCTGTTTCATGCTTCAACGCAATCTTCAGGCCATGTGTGCTCGATTTTGACACGACTATTTATATGAAACTCAGATAAACTGAACAAAGACGCAAGAAATAAATAAATAAATAAATAAAATTGTGGCACCATGCATCCAAGCGATTTGAAAGATATATTTATAGATATATGATTTGCTTTTTTTTACGGTTTATCAACCATTTGAGGATTATTTAAGGCCGAAATGTATTTTAGGTTTTAAGAATAATTCTTTCTTTTTTTTTTACAAGAGGATTGAACTGCCATGCATTCAGGCGATTTGGAAGAAAGAAAGAGAAAACGAAGAAAAGGAAAAGGAAAAAGTAATACGAGACGGGTCATAGGCGAACACACACACACGGCTTAAGAGACGGGAATAAGAAAGAAAAGGGTTATTTTTGATAGGTATCAAATGTCGAAAAGAGTTTCATTTCAATGACAATGAGATTGAGTGGGCGAGGAGGTGTTGGTACGAGAAAATATCTAGGCCACCTGCGAACAAGCGTTGACCGATTTCCGCTTATCCGCGAAAAATGGAATTGTGTTATCAAGAGATGTCACCAAATAAGAAGTCCACTTTGGAACGTTAGGTTTTGATAATTGACGAAACACAGGTGTGGCTTGGGGCCTTGCCTGGGTATGGAAAATTAAAATCCCACACAAGTAGTTTCACTGGCTAAGTTTTTTTTGTTTTGACAGAATAGACTTTTGCCCTGCGATAATAAAATTTTGTTATCAAACACATGAACCGAAGGAAACTGACATATTTTTATTTCTGCTTTGGAGACGCCAAATTGGCGAAAAAACTTGGAGAAATTCCTTTCTTAGACCATGTCAGATAATCCAGCTGTCCAGTGCATTACCGATAAACTGCTTGACAAACGCCACGTGTTGAACAGAGAGTTGTCACATTAACCGCCCATGATAACGGCGATTTGAAAGAAAGAAAAGAAAGAAAGAGGAGAGATCATTAATTTTTTTAGTTAAGCAAGGTATATTTCTTTCCAAACAAAGCCACGGGTTGTCCACGCCCGACTAAGACGTCATTGGCCAAGTGGTGATCACATGACGCACGAAGGAGGAGGGAAGGTACCCGACCAGGACCTCATTGGCCGAGAGTGGTCACGTGACGTCCGAAGAAAACAGTCAACGCCCTATCCAGAGTATAAGTATGAGAAGCCGCTACGAAGAAGTGGGGAGGACAGTTCACGCCCCTCAGAAGCATGGTGAGAAAGTGGGAGTGAGAAAAGAGTTACCAAAAATGGAAAAGAGTGGAAAATCCCTAACCAGAAATAAGAAGGGTGGATATGTATTTAGAATTATCGAAGAACCCCTGACGCCAACAGGCCCACCCCGGTTGTGACGGCGTCAATAAAAACGAAGCCCCACCAGACAGAAATCAGTTCGCGCCCCGACGGCAGAGATGAGTGCCCAGCAGTTTGCGCCCCGACGGCAGAGATGAGTGCCCAGAAGTTCGCGCCCCGACGGCAGAGATGAGTGCCCAGCAGTTCGCGCCCCGACGGCAGGGATGAGTGCCGAGTTCGTCGGACTCTGGCAAGCAGAGTTAGTTCAGTTCGTTCAACCCAGGCGGGCAGAGAAGACAGTTAGTTCAGCCCAGAGATGAATGCCCAGCAGTTCGCGTACCGACGGCAGAGATGACAGATCAAGATAGCTGACCAAGATTCACGCAAAATTTCGGACTCTTCTTCAACCAAGAACAATTAGTTTGAAGAGCGACTTAGAAGCAGACCACAGAAATAAGTTTTTCGACTTTCGTCCAAAGACACACCGAAACACCAATTTCTTAGGGAGCAGACAACTAGAAGCGTTAAAACTTGCCTAGCGAAAGCGACGTGCCACAATCCATAGAACGGGTCGGGAGATAGATGCAGTCCTATGTACCGAACAACTAGACATAAAAAGTTTGTTACCTTTTTCTTTGATACCTTGAACTTTTTGAGTTTTCATTTTATTTTATTTTATACATATTTGTGTGTTATCACCCCCGTTGAACTCAATTTGCATTACGGCCCCGACCCCTGTTTGATCTCGTCTGTCTAAGATCAATTCACAACGTGGGTAGGCAGACTAGAGATCAGGCGTTGGAAGCAGGTTGGGAACGGCGAGGCTGATATCAAATCTAACCCGATTCCTACCCGAATCACCAAAGGGTTAGAACGTCACGATTGGAGCAGCGACACCCAGACGCAAATTATAGTTATTCGAAAGTACTTGCATTTTAAAAAAATATAAACTGGAAACAACAGAAACAACATTTTATAAATGAGGATCACGTCACTCTATGGATTAACAGTATTTTAATGCATACATTATACACTACTAGCGATGGATGTCGGCAATAATAGCATTAATATTGTTGACTGATTCTATGCGTGATTATTTCTGTGTATATATATATATATATATATATATATATATATATATATATATATATATATGTATGTATGTGTGTGTTTGTGTGTGTGTGTGTGTGTGTGTGTGTGTGTGAAAGTACTGTTGTATGAAAAGTTGTTGATAACGCGTGGACATTAGCCCTGGGTGATCGCTTGAATCTTCTCAGTGATGGCTGCCTTCAATGCAACAATGGTTGCCCTGGTAGGTGTTCCCCAGAGGAAGAAATCTGTTGGGTTCAGGTCAGGCGAGTGAAGTGCTCACTCCACTTCAGCTTTGCGGCTGATGAGACGCTCTGCAAACATTTCACAGAGCTATACCATGGTAACATTAGCAGTGTGCGGAGGAGCACCATCCTGTTAGAACCACAGTTCTTCCTCCTCAGCGTCCTCACGCTCCCCAAGTTCTCCCCATCTGAGAGGCCGCTTCTTTATTTCAACAATTATGAAACAGCTTATATATATATATATATATATATATATATATATATATATATATATATATCCGTCGCCTCTCTCTGTCAGTTTTACAAATACTTTCATGGCAATTACTCCGAGGAGCTGCATTCGCTGGTTCCCAGACTTCATGAGTTCAAGCGCCCGACGAGGCTGGCATCCCGCTTACACCCTTTCACTGTCAAAACTCCTATATGTAGCCGTCTCTTCTACTCCAGTAGCTTCCTGTCTTGCACCTCTCGCTTGTGGAACTCCCTTCCCTATTCCGGTTTCCTTGGGAGCTATAATCTCCAGCTATTCAAGTGTAATGTCAATCGACATCTCCAGTTGCCTTGATCTATCCTTTACCCTTCTATCACTCCTATCTGATCTTGCTCCAAATTTTCTGTAACCCATTGCGTCCTAGTGGCTTCTCACCTTGCTTGGGGTGAAACGCTTATATACGCGCACAAACAGTACAGTTCAAAAGTTTGATGTCACCCCTAGAAATTAGAGTGAAAAACAAAAAAGAAAAGGAAAAAGAGCTCTTAGAGTCATACTTTGAGAAACATTTGCAAGGAATTCCAAAAATTTGCGCTGCAATAATCTGGGCGAAAGGAGAATATTTTGACGTGAGCAAATTTAAACTTTTAAAATGATTTTATTCCTTTTTGTCATAATAACATTTCTAATATAAAATCATGTCTCACTTTTCTTAACCATGTATAATAATTTTGTCTTATTCAAAATACAAAACAACTACATTTGGGGCCAATCTAAAAAAAAGATTACTAGTGTTGGCCTCAAACTTTTGAACTGTAGTCTCTCTCTCCCCCACCTCTCTCTCTCTCTCTATATATATATATATATATATATATATTGTGTACATTTAGGCAGCAATTTTTCATTAATGAATGTTTCATTAAATAATATAGACAAGTTTTGTTCATTTATTGTAAGTTCCTTTCATATAAGCTTGATAACATTATCATTGAAAGACGAAAGGAAATCACTATTAAATATTGCATTAATGAATATATATATATATATATATATATATATATATATATATATATATATATATATATATACATTTATATATATATATTTATATATATATATATATATATATATATATATATATATATATATATATATATATATATATATATTTTATATTCATTATTAATAAGAAAAAAAAACGGTATTTAAAATACAAAACAATATATGAGGGGGCGTAGCCGAGTGTTTAGGACGTTCGTTTTCCCACCATGAAATCAGGGTTCAATTCTCACCATGTTCTGTTCGTCAAACATGTACAGAGATGACATTTTAATATTATCAGGCTAAGAAGGAGATCTCATATTTCGAAAACCTTACCACGGGTGGACCCAAGCCTTTTGAGTGAAATCGCGTAGACGAAAGATATTCGGGCACTGTCGATGCGAACAGGAAAACACAAGCCATCGTGACTGAAGCTTTGAATGTCCTGGCTTAGTTAAAACTGTTAATTACCACAAAAGAACCAAGTGAAGAAAGCAAGAAACAAATACAGAGAAACTACGGGTATAATGAAGAGGCTTTCATTAATTAGGTGTCCGAGAAAATTCACCAGTGTAATATTTATTTATTAGGTTGTCCGGAAAGTTCAAGTCAATTATTAGTCTTTCCTGTTCCAACACGTTAGAACATGTCATATTTATCGATAGATATAATATATTTACATTTCCGATTAGAGCACACTATCTCTTGAGAAAGAAAGTTTAAAATTACTTAATTTGTGTCAATTTTGCCAAGTAACCAGTCAATTGATTCTTGAAATTGCTGCTCGCATCTGAACGAATTAAAGGCAGCAATTCAAGAAAAACGCCCAGAATTGGCGAACAGGAAATGTGTTGTTTAGCCTCAGAATAATGCTAGACTTCACGTTTCTTTAGCGACTAGGCAAAAAATGTTGCAGCTTGGCTGGGATGTGTTGTCCAACCCGCCATATTCACCAGATATTGCTCCGTCGGAGTTTTATTTATTCAGGTCCTTGCGAAATAAACTCAATCGTAAAAAAATGAATTCTTTGGATGACATAAAAAAAAACACTTTAATGAGTTCTTTGCTGAGAAACCACCAAAATTCTGGGAAGATGGTATATTTAAATTGAAGGAAAAATGGTGAAAGGTTGTTCAACAAAATGGTTCATATTTAATTGAATAAATATTTAATGGCATAATTTTGATTTGTGTTTTTATTTCCCTTAATTTATCAATGCAAAATTTGTAACAGTTGTAACATCAGCGTAACATGTAACACTAATCAATGTAATATTTGTAAAGTTGGGAGAGCAATATTAATCAATGTAAGACTATTATTTCATTCATTTGTGAATTCTCTATGTCTTCTTTCCGCATATGAAACATATGCGGAAAGAAGGCATAGAGAATTTGGCACTCAAAGTATATACTAAAGGCAAGAGAAGCAAAAAGAAACGGCACGTTAACTGGTTTATGCAAATGTTTGGTAGAACAAGAGGAGGGTAAATAGCGAAAAGTGATTTACTGTAAGAAAAAGCAGGATGTTGTGGAGAGCCATAATCACCTACATACGGAACGGATACAGCATATAAAAGAACAAAGGATAAGATGACAGAACATAGACAATAAAGGATGTTAAATTGTTAACAATTAATTGGAGGAAAATAATGTAGGAAGATGTGGAGAGCCATTTTCACCTATGTCCGGAAGTTATATGGCACATAAAAGAAAAAAGGGGATGGATGACAGTACATAAACAATGAAGGATGATACTGTGCTAATAATTAATTAGCGGAAAATAAGGTAGGAAGATGTGGAGAGCCATGATCACCAACATCTGGAAGGGATACGACACATAAAAGAAGTAAATAGATGGCAGATCAAGCATAAAGACGAACGATAAAATGTCAAAAGGATGTTGTGGAGGTTCAGTTACGCGCTGAGGAGACACAAATAATGAAGTTAATGGATGGCAGAATAGGAATAAAGTTGGGTGATGTAAGTGATTGACCTAATTAGAACAACAAAAGATGGGAAATTGTGGAGAGCCACGATCACCTATATCCTGAAAGTAGAAGACACACAAAAGAAGTGAATTGATGGCTTGAACATAGAGAAAGATGATGGTAAAGTGTTAAGTTCTACTTAGAGAAAAAAGTGAGGATGTTGTGGAGAGCCACGATCACGTATCACCTGAAAGTAGAGGATACACAAAAGAAGTGAATGGATGGCAGCACATAGAGAAAGAGAATGATAATTTGTTAAATCCTACAAATGTGAGAGGATGTTGTGGGGGGCCATAATCACTTGTATCTTGAAGCGGTACAAAACAAGAAGAAAAAATGAAGAGAAAACGAAACAGTTACAGAGAAGGATGGTGGACGGGTGGAAATATACTTAGAACAGTATAAGACGGGAAGTTGCGGAGAGCCATGATCACCTATGTTATGAAAATGCCATATAAAGCAAGAAGTATGCTTTTTTTGTGACTCTCGACCAGTTCCCCTTTCCAAATTCTATCCACAACCTATTTTTGGTTTTATACCCACCCTTTTCTCTTTCTCTCTCTCTCTCTCTCTCTTTCTCTCTCTCTCTACCTCACTTCTACGCCAGAGGTCAGAGGTCAAGGTCAAGTGGAACTGATGGCCGGTCCTCCAACTGTTTTGTAAGAATAGAAAGACTAATGAACACGGCTTGCGACTTGGAACAAAAATCTGACGCTGATGCCTGTCCATCAGTTTATTCGCCTGCCTGCTTTTCTGTTCACAGACCCCCACTACTTCCTCCTGTCACCCCCTTTCCCATCGTTGACCACGTGACACAGCAGCAGTGTGCAGCCACGGTGTGCAGTGTTGAGCGCCATGCGATAAGATGTCGGTCCTTTGCTGCACTTTTTTGCTCTTTTCAACGAAACAATGCGTTTTATTAGCATTGTACTTTTCGACAAAGGCCTATGCGTACACATGCGCAGGGCAGTGTGCATTCTATAATACACGGGCTGCATCTGCAACTTAAGCGCCCGCTAGCGTCTTTTGCAGCGGTGTACGCCTGCAAAAGATAAAAGAGACAGGGATGAAAGTCTTGTAGGTAAAGTCTGTATACACGTTGTTATGGAAACGTTTTGCGCAGAGTCACGGGCCCAATGTCATGACGTTTTTTTTGTTTTTTGCGTGTGTCTGGAAAGATATTCTATCGGTCACATGTAACTAGAAAAGAGAAGACCAACTACCCGTTTTCAGTGGGTGTTCCATGGTGCCGATGGGGTGGTAAAAACAAATAGGGCGTCTGTTTCAAAAACGGAAAATAACTTATGTTGGATTAAAAATAAATATCTTAATTCCTTACAAATTGTTTTGCTGACGTTTTCAGATACGAAATTGACCAAGTCCTTGATTCTGCCAGGCCTAACCTTAAAGTCAAGGGCACGCTATGCTACTTATATCGTAGCAAACCATGCGCATTCCATCCGTATTCTATCGTATTCCATTGAAAAGTATGTTTGCCTGATCACTACAATCTTAACCTGTTCAAGTTAATCGTTATCTTCCCCTTCTTAACTTCAGGAGGTAGGCGTTCATGGCTCTCCACTTTCCCTTATTCCTTGTGGCTCTCAATAAGTTTTGTCCTTTTGCTACTTCTTCAAGACCCTGTTCTTAAGCCCGATATGTATATCACACGATGCTTTCCTTCGTCTCTCTTTCCCTCTATTCGCCCTGTATGTATCAGGTTCTCCACACCCTCTTTTCTCATTACGTGTCCCAGAAATTTCAGCTGCCTTTTCCTGATATTAAGTATAAGCTTCCTCCTTGTTTGCATCATCTCCAAAATCTCATCGTTGCTCACAAGCTCAGTCCAAATATCCTTATCATCCTTCTGCAGAAACATACCTCTTCTTCATCTTTGAGGAGACATCCAATATTCTCTGCCGTAAAGGAGGGCAGATATCACGTATCAGTTCAGTAATCTTTTACTTTGCTACCAATCTTTATAATCTACTCTTTAATGTAACCCTCTGACTCGCATGCCCTCGAGTCTTGTACACAGTAAACATTATTGTAAAGGGTTTCGAGAAAGACTGAGCGAGGAACTGCGCATTCTGCAAAAGACAAAAAGAACCTTGCAGAGTTGTGATGCCAAACGTGTCCCAGTGGTCGAAAGCAAATTGACTCAAAGATGGTTTCTTCTACAAAGGAGGGTCGATCATTTTCTCCTGTGCCTAGACTACCAGACATTAATTCACACTATTTGAAAATATAAAAAGTTTCAAACACTGACATCCACTATAAAGTAATATATATATATATATATATATATATATATATATATATAAAACAAAAATTACCTTAACAGGGAGTCTATTTTAAGCTGGTCTGTACGCAGCTATCATCAGCTCCTAAGCGCAGTTCTACGCAGCTATCATCAGCTAAGACCAGCTTGAAATATACTATCCCCATATTGAGGCAATTTTTGTTTTATTTGCTGTAAAAATACATATGGTCTGTTATAATAAATATATCTTCGAGCTCTCTGTGGATCAGTTTTAATAATTAATATTACTAGGATCCACCCGGATTATAAACCAACGGATTAATTACTTACTATATATATATATATATATATATATATATATATATATATATAGCAGAAGGTTCTATAGCCTTGGATGGCAACTGGTCTAGGAGAAGGACAACTCTGAATTCAAAACCTGCGAAGGGTCGTTTGGGAACCTTGTGGCATTCGGTGCAGCAGGTCTGTATTCGTCCCTTCAAAAAGTGTTGATGGTCCTGCACGAGGCCTTCACCATTATAATCAAATCTCATGTGCCGGTGTCGGGCTGTCGGTTTCCTGGAAACTGATCTACTTGACCCTCATACGTCGAATCTCGACGGGAGAGTCGATTATCATATATATATATATATATATATATATATATATATATATATATATACACACACACATACACATTTTGTTTGTGTGAAGCGTAGTGCTGAATCATGAAAGCTATTGTGTAGCGATTTTTAACATATTTTTTAATCTCATATAATAAATATTAAGTTCTACTAAATTTTGTGACATTTTTTGTTTAAGTTGGTCAGTGCCGCCATATTCCTTGTCTTCAGTTCCTCTTCAGTGTGAGGAGCTGTGAGGTAATGAATGGAGGCATAACATCGCCATCACGAGTGATCACTTCAAGGAAAATGATGACTGAATATTTGGTTTTCATCACACTCTGTAAAACTTTTTGGGGACATTGCAAGCCAACGGTTGTTCTGTGTTTGCCATCTTATATATTTTTGACTGTCTCTCTCTCGTTCCTTCTTTCTTTCTCTCTCTCACTCTCTCTCTCTCTCCCTCTCTCTCTCTCTTCATATATATATATATATATATATATATATATAAGAAATGGACAAGGTCCGACAATTTATTTATTAAAGACATTTTTTTTTTATGTTAAACATAAAAAAAATGTCTTTAATAAATATATATATATATAATATACTAGCAGTAGATCCCGGGGATGTAACAGTAAGAGATAGATCAAGTATCCACCATCATAAAAACTGAAAAATAAAATTGACAAAGATTATTGTTTAAGGTTGACGGACACGCATGTCTTAATTAATTTTTTTTTTTTATTACGAATTGGTCAAACCCAAACTCAAACGAAAACATTGTTTTCAATCGTTATGAGTCTCCCGATTGAATAGAATAATTTTATAAACAATTGTCTTGTAAATGGAATTTTTAAAGCATTCTGAATGTAAAAATAAAGAAAAAAGTGTGCAAGACAATAAGTAACATTACATGCCAAAAAAAAGGGAAGTTTTGTTTTATCGGCTGAAAAATATAGGAAATCCGTTCCCATATTTAAAGGAACCCACAAACACACACACAACCCGATGTGAGTTGTTCCCCTTCCATTTTCACGATGTCTCTTAATCGTGTTTTCAAATTGATTTTGTGCAAAAACAATTATATTTTTGCCATTTTTGGCGCTGTTAGAACCACCACAAGGTAATTTTATGTAGTCCTGTGAAGTTTTGTTGAAAACGGTTGAAAAATGTAGGAAATCCGATCCAATATATAAACGTTACAGACACACACACACACAATCTGCGTTTTATAAGTAAGATATATACTGCGATGGATAAATTGTCGTCAAAATGCCGCTAAAATGAAAATGACATTAACATCTCATTTTAATAGATAATTTTACCAAATTTGCACAAAAACTACCTTGAGATATTATAGAGTTGTTCAATGACGGCTTCCGGAGGACTTCAGAATTCACTGCAACTTTTCTGTGCGGTCTTAAGTTGATGAATGCTGTCATAAGCTTTGCCTTCAGTTCATCTTTGGTGTTACAAAGAGTTTTGCTGTCCTCCTACTCAACTGCATCCCACGCATAAATAAACAAGAGGGTTGCAGTCTGGGGAGTTAGAGGGCCAAATTTAAGGGTTGTTGTCGTCGCAGAAATTGTCTGACAGCCATGGCCGTGTTCTCTTGGCTGTGTGGCATGGCACAGACTTCTACTTCTAGACCCAAGACTGCATTACCTCCTGATTCTGCAGCGCCAATCTATGGGGTTCGAAGGATTGTCTTTAAAAAGGCATACATGTTTCCCTAGCTCAAAACTATTTAACCATCCATCTGAGAAAGTGATAGCTGATAGTTTAGATATTTCTGAACGGGTTTTGTTGCCATGCATGACTTAAATCTATCGGTTTAATAAAAATTACATTAAATACATTTCGGTAGCTCCAGGTTCGGAATTTTAGTTAAGTCTTGCTTTTTTTTCAGGTAAAAAATGCATTCTTGTAAAAATCAAATAATTGTAGGATTTTCAGTATCTGTCTATATTTCTGAGATGAGATATTATATACACTATTTACATTACTCGGACTACCATCCTCATCTTTGTTGTCGTATTTATTAGTTTGGGTCGTTGTACGCTACTGCCTTCTTCAGGTGATTGAAATATAGAACTGAACACTTTCTTTCGCTCGCTGGGCTAGACTGACTTAGTCCTACGTGCCATGTCTAATGCATGTCAGTTATCAGCAATCACCTGTTAATTCCCCTCTCGAAGTTCTCCACCGCCTTAACCAGGTATTGAACACACACTCTTCGGCTTTTGTCACTGGATCTAACTAACGCCTTTTAACCACTGTGCCATGTATCCTGAGTACAACACACACACACACACACACACACACACACACACACACACACACACACACACACACACACACACATATATATATATATTGTACTTAAGGACACCACATGGCAGAGTGGATATATATATATATATATATATATATATATATATATATATATATAAATATTTTAAATCGTTTAAAATTCAGCATTACATTCTTCCGATTAAATGATATTGTAATTAAGTAGAAACAAAAATTGAAAAGCTTAATATAAGTCGTTTTGCAATAAATTTTTAAAATAATTTTTTAATTTTTTTATGAATGTTAAATATTTCGTAATGTTCCCTATTTGAAAATATCGGAAGTATACATGACATAATCAGAAAAAAAAGAACGATTGCTATAGTAAATTTAAATTCAACATTCCTGAAAGTAAATTATGGAGAATTTGTTTCCAACATTTTTAAGATTACTGAGTAGTCAAAATTATATTAAACGGCGCTCGCCCGTCATTTTCTTAAATTATGTATTAGCAAATAAATTGGCCGTAGAACAACAACAAATACGTCAACACCTTAGCTATGGCTGTTAAGTGATCGACGAGTGACAAGGGTCTTATCACAACTACTGTTTGTTTTAAGAATCTCTTTCTGTGCTATTTTAAACTTGAAGTAATATTTTTTTCAAATCAGATTAATTATACTTAAAATCAGCTAATATTCGTTAAATAAAATTCCAGAAAGCAATATTTTCATTTTTGAAGATTTTTAAAACCGAGATTTAAATTTTGTATCAAAATGAACGATTTGTGCTAGCTGCCAAACAGTTGAGATTCCAATCAATATTATTGCCTACTGCAAGATTAATCATTAGTTTTCGATAAATTATATATATATATATATATATATATATATAAAGAATAAAATAAAAAATAAATAAAAAAAATTATATAAAAATAAATATAAGAAGAAATTCATCGAGTCTAGAAGAATCCTCAATAGAATGCGGAAAGCACTGGCCGGCCGTTTCGTCCTATATTTGGGACTCATCAGACCACTACCTAGAATTGAAACCCGGACAGCTACATTGAGAGGCAAACGTCATACCAACTGTCTCGGTGACGGAGTGGCAGCGAACTATCCTCGGTATTGAACAAGCGACGCAATATCGAGACTAGTTCGCTACCTCATCGTCAGCCATTTCAACTGTAAATTAATGGAACCTAGCTGCCAATCTAGTACTGCACTTAAGTTTTTAAAGTCGAGGTACAAAATAGGACAGCTCATCAGAATAGTTATCATGAAAATATTTATAGAAAATTCAAAAGTGTACATTATAGCGCTGTGAAAGTGATGGTAGGTCAAGACTGATAAAATTGCAGATTCTTCTTTGGATTTCATCAATAATATCAAAATATATTGCAGGAGCACCAGACTAGAAGTGACAGCAAGATCCAATGCATGAACGTAGACTTATAAATATGTAAGATAGATTTGTTTCGCACGACACAGTGAAGCAACTTTAGTCGCTGAAGACGTAGCAATTGATTCAATATAATCTTTTGATTTCCACTCAGCGGAATATGTTAGTATAAGTTTTATTTTGTTTTAGTTTCTCTAAACAAAACTTCGTAGTTACTCACATGCTCTGTCTGTGGTATTTACAGTAATTTCTTGATATTTTTGGGGGTGGGGGTAGATTTTGAAAGCCATCTTTCGGTATTCTGATGTACCTAAAGATTTAATTGTCATATTTTCTCTCATTTGTTAAAACACTTAAATGTTTTCTCTTCAAATATTCTCAAGAATTTATGGAATGCTTTGACGGTGCGTGGCGAACAGACAAACAAACTCACACTTTCTGTCTATATTTCTGTGATAAAGTATTTTAACTAAACTATTTACACTGTTAAGACGCTTATCCTCATCTTTGTTGTCATATTCACGACATTTCGGACGTTGTGTTCTCCGGCCTTTTTCTTGGAGGGAAAAAGGAGATCTGTGAGATGAGGTTGAAATAATAAATGGGGAACATCTCTGGAAAATATGAAAACTTAAGGAATCCGTGCATATGCTAGGCCGGAAAAAATCTCCCAAGCCGGTCAAGCATAGACATGAATACAACATGGGAAGCAGTGATAGAGAGTGTTAGAGGAGTAACGGTAATCACAACAAATTGAAATATGAGCCCTGGCAAAAAAAGTGATTACTGAGACATTGGGTTTATAAATCCTACAAATTCATACAAATCCCCAAGGACATGGACATTGTGGATAAAAACGTTGTTTGAAGTAATCTAGGGACTTGACCCAAAGAGTTGTGGGTTTAATACCTGGCCACAGCAGAGGTGAACATCCTCATTGACGAGTTACAAAGGAAGAGGAAAATGAAACAATCTACTCCGATGGCTGAAATAAAGGGTTCAGTTCGAATTCCAATCTTCTTCTGAAGAAGACCGGGGTGTACAACGGCCGAAACTTTGTGACA
This sequence comes from Acanthosepion pharaonis, assembly GCA_903632075.3. Classification (NCBI taxonomy): domain Eukaryota; kingdom Metazoa; phylum Mollusca; class Cephalopoda; order Sepiida; family Sepiidae; genus Acanthosepion; species Acanthosepion pharaonis. The sequence continues at coordinate 661,925 of CAHIKZ030005591.1, read as the reverse complement.
AATATGAGGACAAGATGTAAATAGTGTAAACTCACAATTATATATATATATATTTTTTATATATATATATATATATATATATATATATATATAGATAGATAGATAGATAGATAGATAAATAGATAGATAGATCACAATTATATATATAAATATATTTAGATCTACAAAGCCTAAGGTAGAGAGAGAGAGAGACATTCCTTTGTAAAATAGAAGACACAAAGTAGTTAAACGAAACTCAGTTACACATAGAGTTACTTTTCTTTCTTAGCCTCTTATAAAAAAGACAGGCTACAGTATTCGTCCCCAACTCCACCTGCAAAAAAGAAAAAGCAATTGAAAATACAAAGGATTAATAACAGAACAAACTGTCAGATTTAAAGCTACGTGATATTAATAGAGTAGACATGAAATATTTGATTTGCTTAAATAAATTAAATTATTACCGAACAGCAGGCAGGTTAGACTTAAGGCTCCATGCGTATCACAGAAAATTGTCCTACGGTACAATAGCCTACTGGATATCTGTTATGGGATCTTACCCATAATAACATAATGGACTATTCCATACGTAATAAATACTGCGCCTCAAGAGGAAGCAGGGACTTCAGCCTGAAGTCGGACGACCGGCTGACCGGCTGATCGGTTGAACTCTCTGCCTTCGGACGGGGATTAACCCGAACGAGGCTACGCCGAAGGGCGGAGTCTCTTTCGGGGAGGTAAACCGACCCTGAACTCGTTTATACGGGTTCAAAGGGCATATTTTTGAACCGGCCTTGTGCCACATGATGCCCTCGTTGGAGGGTGACTACATACCGTTCAGCCTGAAGTCTGGAGTGAGGTCCGTCAGAAGTCCGTCAGGAGTTTGTCAGTCAGTCAGAGCAAGCGAGCGAGTCAGTCAGTCGAGTCATAGGCAGTCCGAAACCGAGTCGCGTTCAGACAATTACTACAATACATTGGAATAGTGATACTGGTCGAGAATACATTGTTCTCCCTACTAAACCTGATTGTTCGTACTAACACTTTCTACTTCTCTGTATATATTCCTGTTTGTAATATATCAGTGTTATTCCATGTACGTGTTCGAGTTCTTCTTTATTGGTTCTACCCTGGACTATCACCGTGGTACAAGGAACCAGACCATAACAATATCCATGCCAAAGAAAAAATGTTTTATATTCAAATATTCTCAAGGATTTATGAAATGTTTTGGCGAGGTGTAGCGAACAGACAAACAAACTCAGAATTATATATATAGATGGACAAAGACTGAGGTGGGGAGAGAGAAATTCCTTTTTGTATTAGAAGAAGACACAAACTTAAGTAGATAAACGAGACTCAGTTGCATAAAGAGTTAACCTTTTCTTTCTGATCTCCTTATTGCATTACGACGCGTTTATTTTATTGACTTGATTTTCCCAATCGACCAGGTGTTGATTTGATCTGTGTGAAAAGCCGTACAGAAGCATAGATTACTCAGCAAGGGGCCATTATCACAAGTAGGTCCAGAAGGCATATAAAAAAAAAGATCACAGCGCTAGAGAGCTGTGTTGGGTGTCGGCAGCCAGCACTCCAGAGGTTGTGATGCGGAGATAAGGACTCTGATCCGGGGCATGCGCACTTGAGGACCGCTAAAAGTGGTCCTCCATTTTTTTTTCCTTGCAAATAAATAAACAGGGATAAAAGTTTTAAATGTTCTCAGCGTCATTGCACTTTCAGATGAGTTTACGTCGACAATAAATTTTTCCTTTCGTATATGCGAACAGTGTTTGAAAACAGAGACGTTTCTGCTTTTAAGTGAGAACGGATGTAGGTGTTGGGTGTTTTAGGGGAGAATAAATAAAAGCATTGCGTTTGTTCGAAACTCCTGACTTTGTTGTTCAGGGTAATTCCGAGAAAGTTCTTTGAGGTGTAAGGTAGCGTAACGATTCTCAGCATGGAAATCAGAAATCGAGTAACTACGTTAGAATATCGTCTACTCGTATTATGGAGACACGATAGTTATTAAAGTTAGAATTGCGACTTGTTTTGAGGAATCGGAGAGCCGAGTTCGAATTCCAGCCGAGTTTATTACATTCAGTTACGTGCTAATACTCTTAGGAAAGGTATGAATCCTAATCTTCTCCCCACCCTCATGTATAAGTAAATATGGCAGACTGGGTTCTATAGCCTTGGGTAGTAACAAGTCTAAAGATGGTGACTCGATAAAATCACACATCTCCCAGCAGAGTTGGGACAATCGTGGTTATGCATCGGCCTATGAAAACCCACACTGGCTGAAATTCTTCGGTCGTGTGAGATGTGTGTTTTGCCTCTGGCGGAGAAAGTGTTTACTTTTTTTTCCTTCTCGCATTTTCTCGGATTTATTCGGGATAAATGTATAAATTTAGATCCCTGTACACGAACCAATCCGTCCTTTAGGCTTTTCACTAAGTTCTGTTAATCGTAAGCCTCGTTGTTTGATAGAGAGTAAAAGGATTGAATGAATGGGAATATGCTCATTCAAAAATACGTGATAAGTAAGAATGTGTTTTTGTTTTTTTGGCGGAAGAAATATTATGGTATGTTTGGGTCAGTAATTGTGGCTAGCTAATTTTCATTATAAGACAGATGAAGAACATCCTTCTCCATCCCCAATTTCTGGCCTTGTATCATATTTGTATTTTACAAAATAAATATCACTTTCCTGAATGCTCCGTCTACGTTATGAATTTAAGCGCAGTACTAGATTGGCAGCAAGGTCTCATCATTTTACAGTTGAAATGGCTAGATGTAACCATATGTTCTGTGCTAATAGTTTCTTATCACGCACTTCTCGCTGGTGGAATTCACTTCCGGTTTCTGAATTTCGTGTCACCTATGATTTTCAAAAATTTAAATACAACCTCAAAATTTTAAATGCACGTTCAATCGCCATTTTATCTCTTCCAGAATTCTGTTCTTTTATTGGCATTTATCCTCACTAAAGTCTTCTTATTCTCCTTCACTTGCAATAGCCTCCGTCGTTTTATGGGCATTATTATCTTTTTGGCGGTGAATTCATTTTTTTAAAAAATCGAAATATCTTCATATTATGTTATTTATTTCTGATAAAGTCAAATACTGAACATGTCAAATGTTTGGAGTAGCTCTTAGTTTTTCCTTATTAATCACTGATGGGTTCGTACCATTGGTAAAACTATAATTACAACTCTTCTCTTCCCAGCTATGGATAAATAATAGAACACATTGGGTTCTATAGCCTCCGATATGTGTAGCGTTGGAGATCAGCCAAGGCTCCAGGTTCATTCTCAGGGTGCAGCTCCTTCCAGCCAAAGGCTTGTGGGTTTAAAAACAATCCTTAACCGAATCGTCACCCATTAGACTTTCGTAGGAGTAAGCAGATCTTATTTTCTGGTTGTAACCTACTGTTATAGACCAACGAGGCAGACAGGAAGCGTAGGTGATGGGGGCGGGGGCGTGTAAACAGTCTGTTGCGTTGCTGCGAAGCGATCCTATCCTAACTCTACGGCATTATGTATTTTTTTCGCGGATAGTAACCACTGTGTATTTTAGAGACATTGTTCTTTGTCTTGTCATACGTGCCTTGTTCTTTTTGCCTAAAAAGTAATTCATCGTCATTCAGTGACGTTCTTTGTCCGGACCACTTGCCAAGTTTCTTCTGAAGTCTACTTCACTTAGCTGATAAACATCAGGAAAATAAATGTCTGAACATTTTTTGCAACTGGCCAAATGTTTGCAGATTGATATTGCTGCATAGGTAAATAAAAGTTAAGACTAGAGATACCCTCATAACGCCGGCATTTGGGAGATTTTTTTAGCATATTTTTAAAGTTTGGTTTGGTTTGATTTGATTAGGTTTCGTTTGGTCTACGACATACCAACCTCAATTTATTACCGACAACATTTTCATTGTTGGTAATATTTTATCAAAACTGTGTTACTAGTAATATTCTTTTCCTTCAAAAATGTATTGCTCGTAATGTATTTTTTTCCTTCAAAAATGTATTGTTGTTAATATTTTTCCTTGAAAAATATATTGCTGGTACTATATTTTTCCTTCAAAGACGTATGGCTGGTAATATTCTTTTCCTTCAAAAATGTATAGCTAGTAATGATTTTTTTCGTCAAATATGTATTGTTAATAATTTTTTTCTTTCAAAGATGTATTGCTGGAACTGTTTTTCTTCCTTCAAAAATGTATTATTGATAATATTTTTTTTCCTATAAAAAATACTAGCGGCATGGCTCGGCGTTGCTCGTGCTTGATTAAAAAATCGTAAGACTCATACAGCAATCGCTATCACTTGACTTAAAATATTTTTGCCCTTCCTTGCCTTTAAAGGAGTGCCCTTTGCCGTGCTGATGTTGCTACATGCCTTACTTCTTGCCTATCTCACACTGCGAATTTTTTCGAAGCTCTATACTAAACATTAAATCTGTTACGAAAAAAGAACTAAACAAAATGAACACAAAACTATCAGCTTTAAAAAAGAACTCGTAACTGGAAAAACCGAATGAAAAATTAATGTTAACAACAAATACTTTTTCACATTCAACCCAGTTCTGCGGAATCAGAATCAACGTTGAGTTTAAGCAAGCGAATGAGCCAACTGGAGTAAAGTGCCATGCAGATTTAAATTTTTCCCACTTGTGACGAATGCAGCTATCATGCTAGTTAACATTTGTGTCCGTCATCTGTTGGCTCTCACGCTGGCCAATAGAATCTTTCTGCCTATTCGTGGCAGCCAGCTATAGGCTCTCACTTTGGCCAGTCGAAAATGGCCGCAAACTATATGAAAACTGCCGTAGAAGCATGAAAATCGATTATTTCCATTATCCATGGGAGTTGGGAAATGCAACGTCGGTTTCGACCTTCCCGCTAACTTGGAGCATGTGCATGTAAATTTTGGTGCAAATTCGTCGAAAATTACGGCCGTGCATTCGTTACACACACACATACACACACACACACACACACACACACACACACACACACACACACATCCTGCCTTTTATAGATAGAGATATTGCGGGTCAGGTTTCTTTTTCCTTCAAAAATTATTGTTGCTAAAATATTTTTATTTCAAAAATGTATTGATGGTAATGTCTTCTTTGCCTTCAAAAATATATTGCTGGCCATATCTTTTTTTCCTTCAAATATATATTGCTGGTAATGTTTTTCTCTTCAAAAATGTATTGTTAATATTTTTACCTTAAAAATGTATTGATTGTGATTTTCTTTTCTTTAAAAATGTATTGTTAATATTTTTCCACCAAAAATGTATTTCTGGTAATGTTTTTTTTTCTTAAAAATGTATTGTTGTTGAGATAACTTTTCCTTCAAAAATGTATTGTTTTGAATTTTTTTACCATAGAAATGTATTGCTGGTAATTTTTTTTTTGTTCGAAATTCTATTGTTGTTAATATTTGTTCCTTCAAAATTACAGTTTTGTTGATTGTTTTTTCCTTCGAAAATGTATTCTTCGTAATATTTTTACTTTCAAAAATGTATTTGCTGGTAACATTTTTTCCCTTCAAAATTGTATTGTTTTTAATATTTTTTCCTTTAAAATATATTGCTGGTAATGTTTTTTTTGTTTTTTTTCTTCAAAATGTATTATTGGTAATATTTTTATTTCAAAAATGTATTGCTGGTAATGATTTTTTTTCTTCAAAAATCTATTCTTGTTAATATTTTTTAGTTCAAAAATGTATTGCAGATATTTTGTTTTTTGTTCAAAACCTTTTGTAATATTTTTCTCTCAAAAAATTTATTGCTGATAATGTTTTTTTTTTCCTTCAAAAATGTATTGTTGATACATTTTTAATTTCAAAAATATATTGCTGATAATGTTTTTTTTATTCCTTCAAAAATCTATTGTTAATATTTTTTTCTTTCAAAAATGTATTGCTGGTAATGTCATTTTTCTCTTTAAAAATGTATTGCTGGTAATATTTTATCATATATTCCATTTTACCTCCTCATTTTCTTTTCAGCACATCATATTCTAAACACAGCCCGAGATTTACCTTAACCCCTTCCCGCCACTGAGTCAAGTGGTGACGCAAAGTCGGTTTTTAACGTGGGGACCCGGATGTTTCCACTCAGGCCGCTGGTTTAAGCTTTGTCTATGCTGGTCAGAGCTTGTCTAAGCTAGTTATAGCCGCTCATACCACCTCTACGTCACAGATGTCACGAACGTATGGGAGGAGAGAAGGCCACCGGCACGGAATAGATACTACATCTACATCATCCATCCCGACGGGGTAAAAAAAAAACACTTTTACTTCTATTCCAATATCTCCAGACAAATCCGAGGTGGGGGAAGCCTTTATTTTAACCACAGCCCATCATTCAACACTTGATAATTTGGTCAGACAATTTTTGCTATAACTTGCTACCAGCGAGAGGTCTTTCCCCCTCCCCAACATATATATCTTTTTATCTATGTTTATAATCTTACTACCTTCACAATACACACAAGTAATAATAGACCTGCCTAATGCTTTTACACCGATCAAAATTTTAAATTTAAGTTTATTTTCATAAAAAGTTTCGCGCATAAAGGAATCAGGCAGAGATCGTTTTATTTATTCATTTTGTTAAAATACGATTTCCACTGAAAAATTCATCATCTACAAAAAAAACATCTGTCGGGAGTAATTCGCATTTCTCTATTTCTTCCTCGGTCCGTTGATGAAGGACACAGGCGTGTCCGAAAATTCCGGACTTAAAACCTTTCTCTATGCTTTATTTCTGTCATATGGTTAATAATTAATATTTAATGAATGTTTGTCGTAATGCCTATATTGGTACCCTTTCGTCTGTCTTTGTTTTATTAATTAACCTATTTATTTTATATATATATATATATATATATATATATATATGTGTGTGTGTGTGTGTGTGTGTGTGTGTGTGTGGATGTGTTTGCGTATATATATATATATATATATATATATATATATATATATATATATATAAACACACACACACAGTGTGCCGTGGATAAATAGTCGCCATTTTATATTTATAATTTCGCTTATGCGTCATGTATTTTTTTTAATTTTGCCTACTGTACAGCATAGTAGAGTCAGTTGGGCGCCGTCTGTGAGAAAATCGGCACCATGAATTCACTCAGCAGAAATTTCGAAACGGCATGCTGTATTGCTTGTCATTCACACCAGAAACTCCAATAAGAACATTTCAGAGAGAACCCAGTCATGGTTATCAGACAATTTTTGTGACCAAATCACCCCTTACATCTGGCCATGTAACCCCACCAGAGTGCAACACCCTTGATTCTTATACGTAGGGTGTAGTTGAGTGAGAGTCTAACAAAATTCTTTGTAACAACAAAGATGAATTGAAGGCTAGAATTTATTCAGCATTCCCCAACTTAAACAAGCAGACCGTCCAGGAGAGTTGCAGGCGATTTCGAAGTCGCTTGGAGGCCGTAATTGAAGCAAATTTCGATTTTATTACATAAAATTACATTTTACTATTTCAAGACATTTTTGTGAAATTTTGCAAATATTTAGCAAAATCTTGAAAAATGAGATGTCAATATTATTTTCATTTGCGCCTCATTTAGACGACAAATTATCTATTGCACCCTATATATATATATATATATATATATATATATATATATATATATATATATATATATATATATATATATATATATCTGTATGTGTGTATATGCGTAGGTATTAATGTAGATAAATCAAAAACTAGATATAAATAACTCGTGCCTGATGAGTGGGTAGAAGAACGAAACTTTAATTTGCAGTTCGAACGTAGCTATATGTATATTTATTAATATATATTTATTAATATATATTTATTAATATATATATATATATATATATATATATATATATATATATATATATATATATATATATATATGTGTGTGTGTGTGTGTGTGTGTGTGTGTGTGTGTGTGTGTGTGTGTGTGTGATAACATTCAAAGAATAATCTGAAATGTTATTGGTCTTGATCTGTCATCCCTGTTTCAGCGCCCTAACACCCGCTGTATCGTAGCTAAGACTGTCTTTTCTACAGACACTTCCATTTTAATACTTTATAGTATATATTAAAATTATTTCTGATATGTTGATCTATATGCGCACAAATCGACTAAATTTTGACAAATGCCAATAATAAATATATCATTTTCTAAGTAAACGTTATATATATATATATATATATATATATATATATATATATATATATATATATATATATGTGTGTGTGTGTGTGTGAAAATATAGAAAATAGGAAGGAACTGGTTAGGTAAATAATCCAAAGTCCCTTAGTATTTAAGTTATTATTTTTAAAAATAGTGCTCGATACAAAAGTAGAGCATAAATATAATTATTTATTTAAAAATATGATTCCAAATCGCGACATAAGAAGTCCCATGTTTCAAAACAAGAGCTGAAAACTTCAATATAATTATTTAAATTAAATTGAGTTAAAATAAGCTCTGTTCCATCTTCAAGCGAAATTTTTTTGGAATAACGTGTTTCTGAAATTTACGTGTTTCAAAAAAAGTATATATATATATATATATATATATATATATATATATATATATATATATATATATATATACTTTATTCATATACATATATATATAAGGTAAAAAGTTATATGCTTTATATATAATAAATTTATTTCTAGAATAATTCTTATAATAATTATATGATATTGTATTTATTGTTTACATTTTCTTGATATATATCTTTTTTCTTTACATGGCTTTATTTATTTAATAATTAGTACTTTATTTAGTGAAGGCACGGTGGAGTAATGAATAGCGGCTCACATTGAGGAACCCGAAAGTCGAGTTCGAATTACGCTTGAAGCCATTACATTCACTTAAGTGCTAATAACCTTGGGAGGTATATAGATCATTTTCTTCTCTCAAAGCTATGGGTAAATTGTAGGTCAGACCGGGTTCTGTAGCCTCGGATGGCAACAGGTCTACCGAAAGAAATTGTAATCTACTGCTGGAAAAATCTGCCTCGTCAAAAAAGAAAGATACATGATCGCTTAAGCGTGCATCACGCATGTCACGTAACTGACTGACTTTTATTTAATTTCTTTGTTTATTAATTAGTACTTTTATTCAGTTAATTATAATTTATATATTTCTTTTATTAAATAACCCGACTGTACTTTTTTACACAATGCATTTTTTTTCTAATTGTAAGTGTAGATTTCTTTTTACAATTACCATTCATCTATTATTGGCTTGTTATATAAAATATCAAATTATCTCTGAAGTCTTATTTTATTGGGGATGGTAAAAGTTTAGTATATGTTAATATATGTTATATTTTTAATTTAACATGAAGAAGATTAAATGATACATTTCCCTAAAATGAAAATAATTAAATCATTATATGTTTTTTAATCATTTAATATTTTAATAAATTAATTTCGGGAATTCTTTCTCATTAATATAAATATTTAATTATATCTCTTAATTTTGAATTATTAGTAATTTGTTAATATCAGATTATTGAAAATATTTTTCCCTAAGTTTCCACTTTTACTTTACTGATTGAAATCAGTCAGTATGCATGTATCTATCTCCTCGTATCATTACCATGTCTAGACATTACTACTCCCTATATACTTACTTCTTTCCTACCTCATCCTCTGTCTTACTTGTATTCTCGTTATTCCTTTTACTCTTTCTTTTTTCCGTTTTTCTTTTCTTTACTCCTGTCTTGCTTTTTTAAATTGTTCTTAAGCCAATTCTATTTTCATTTTACTTTATTATGCAGATGGATTTAAAAATTCTTATCAGTTAATTTTATTCTATAAGGTGAAATGATCAACATCAATATCATGGAGTAATCGTAATTCCTATTGTTAATAATATATATGTGTGTGTATGTATGTGTGTGTGTGTGTGTTAAGTCTTCCTTGTCGGCCGTATTTAATGAAAAGATAGTTGTTTGAAAGAAGGGTTATATATATATATATATATATATATATATATATATATATATATATATATATATATATATATACGACCGGCAAGGAAGGTTTAATTAATTTTTGTTAAGTTTTTCCAGCATCCTTGCGTTTTTCCGTTTTGTAGGCGTAATTTTGCATAATTTAAATATGAGGGAAAAAAAATAAGTGCACCAGGGACAAAACACCCTTGAAAATGACTATAAAGTGTCCGAAAGCGCTTGAATAAAAATTATGGAAAATTTTTTCTACTCACTCCTACAAAACAGAAAAATTTAAAGATGCTTAATAAAAAATTAATCAAATCTTACATGTCGTCCCTACTTAATTATATATATATATATATATATATATATATATATATATATATATATATATATATAAAAGTGAACATTGAAGTCAACACTTCGAGGCGACAGTATGTTTCATGCTAGATGCAATTGTCAGGCCACCTCAAAGTGTTGACTTCAATCTTCACTTTTATATCTACATACGCTCTATCTCTGATATTGAGCAATTTATCCAATAAATATAGCACACCTTAAGACTATATTTCTTCATCTTGATATATATATATATATATATATATATACAGTGTAACCCGGATATAAGAGACCCAGATATAAGAGAAACCCGGATATAAGAGAAATTTCCACTGGTCCACAAATTAGAGCCTGTGTTAATGTATATAAAATAGACCAAACCCGGATATAAGAGAAATCCAGATATAAGAGACTTCTTCTCGGTCCCGACAACTCTCTTATATCCGGGTTACACTGTATATATATATATATATATATATATATATATATATATATATATATATATATATATATATATATATATATATATATATATATATATATATATATAGTTTTAATTTGTTTACTGTTAAAACTTCTTTCCTTAATATTAAGCACTTTACTTAGAAAATTGCCTCTTACTCCAAAAAAAAAAAAAACTTTATCCGTCATTCTCAAGAAATATTCTCGTCGAAATTTTTTCTTTTTTTTGAGAAGGTTTTATCTTATTATATATAAAGAAAGACGTTATATGTGTATATAATTGTGACTATATAAATGAAGGCTTACGTTTATAACATTTGCCTTAAGTGTGTGTGCGTGTTAGTGTGTGTGTGTGTGTTGCGCACATACAAGAGCGAGTTTTTTCGCTTCTTGTATATTTATCTTAGTTTCTGTTATTCGCGCCAGATTGTCGTCCATTGTTTTATCTTTTGCATAACCGCGATTCGTTCTTTGTTTTATTATTCTTGAAACTTAGCCGATCTGTTGTTGAAAGAATCTCAATGAAGAATTCTTCGCCTTTTCCTCCGTTTGCGCTGGGTTTTCTCGGTGTCGGAACCTAAGATTTAGGCTTGGAGGATGCCAGTGTGATAATGGGACACAGTTGCTGTACTCATGTTTGGGTGACCAAAACAAACACGTCCCATCTGGGCAATTGCTAATTGATCATGTTTTGGGTTAAGTGACCCTGTTTATGTATTCGAATTTAGTCATATCCGCCCGAGTGAGAAACATCTTGAACATTTTTTTAAGTCAATTGTTGGAAAAAGATTTCATAAGAAGTAAACAATTGCTTACCTTTTTTAAACAATTAGCATCACTCCTTGCAAGGCAGTAAAAGTATTCTTGTCGAAAAATAAGGAACAGAAACATTAATAATGAGTAGGAAGAGAAAACAGTGAACCAATTTTCTTAGCATGTGACCTGGCAATGACCTATTTTATAATATAAAACAAAGTGTCATTTATCGGTCACGCAACCTGATCTTCCTCTCTTTGAAATTTTTGCTGTTAAAGTAATAAACATTAATCGATTATAGGAAGGGAATATACATGGAAATACCATAACATGACACAAATTAAAATAATTAATATAAAACACCATTAAATAGCGATTGAGATTGCATTTAAAATTTTTGCAGATTAAAGTTGGTTGTAAAGTATGGAACCTGAAGAAAGTTTCACAGGCGAGAAGTGCAAGAAAAGACACTGTTAGCATAGAATTTACGGTTACATCTATCCACCTCAACTGTAAATTGTTGAGATCTCGACGCCAGCCTAGTACTGGGCTTACAATCATAAAGTTAAGTACCATAGCGAAGAGCTCACCCGAACAATTACCATGAAATTATTTTTAGAAAATACACAAAGAAGCAACCTTACGGCGATGGGAAAATGACTGAAGCTGAGCCGCCAGAACAGGACCAATAATATTGCTGACTCTTCTTTGGATTTTATTAAGGCGCTCAAGATAAATAACAGGAGCACTGGATGTTATGTGACAGCAATATTGTAATCATGGAAGGAGGGTAGACTTACAGATATGTAAGATATATTCTGAAGAGAAAAATTGTCTCGCATGAGACAGTGAACCAACTTTCTTAGAAGCTTATCTGGCAATGACCTATTTTATAATATAAAACAACGTGTCATTTATCGGTCACGCAGCCTGATCTTCCTCCCTTTGAGATTTTTGCTATTAAGCTAATAGGCATTATTCGATTCCAGGAAGGAAATATACTTCGAATTCCCATCACATAACAAATAATAATAATAATAATTAATATAAAACACCATTAAATTATTCTACAAAAACCAACTACATAGTAATCAAAATTGGATTACCCGAATTCTTTAAAATTTGTAAAAGAAAATAAATAACAGCGTAAACCAGAAATGTATCGAATTGCATTTTAAAAGTCAGGACGTACAATCCTATTAGAACAATACCCGTCAAAACTGATAGAAACATCTACGTGTGAAACTTTAGAAATTTTCTAAGCCTCGGTTACTATGAGAAATAAAATTACAACACATATAATATCTAGAGTGGTTTGTTTTCTTACAACTTATCAACCACTTGTGCGTTATTTAAATCTTAAACATAATTTGGAATTGTTAGAATAATGCACTTTTTTTCTTGCATCACTAATTTTTTTGGAGAATACCAAAGATATTTATAGATACATGTCCTACTATTTAATCCGTACCTGGTGGGAGCAGACGGATTTATACATTTATAAATTTTATTTGTGAATGTAGCAAACACGACTGGAGTTCGAACTCGATTTTTCATTCCAAGCCGCTATATTTCAATTCGACCGACACAACGTACATCTACCACTATTTTTCAATTCGACCTACACAACGTACATCTACCACACCACTTCCAAAATTCTTTTCGATCTGCAGACGGAAACATTTGCATGATTGTTTTATTTCATTTTATTTTAACTGTTAAACGTAATATTTGTTATTTTTATGATGAGTGTCTAAAATGTATCTAATCAATGTTGAATCAATGTTTTCAGAATTTGATTCTTACAGAAAAGAGATTTATGGTATTCAAGGAAGGCATTCTCCATCTAATTAGTTCTTTAAAAGGAGGTTTTTGATTGATTTTAATATTACCTGTTTTTTTTTGGGGGGGGTCGATAGAAATTTTAAAAACGTTTTGATGTCAAAGTGTCATAAAAGAAATAAAAAAAAATAATTTCATTTTTTTTTAATCTATCAATCTCCCACATGTTCCGTCTCCTCTTTGGTAAAATTCTTTCCTAGACACTTCGACAAAGCGACTTCTTTCTTGGGCATGAAAAAAAGTTCACTTGAATGAGGTCAGGAATGGAATTTTGGTCACACTTTGATTGCGTCAACAGATAAAAGACGCCAGGGAATAATATATTTCTGGGACTATCCGTCCAAGAACAACAAAGTAACAACTGTCGTTCGCATATTTGAACGCGTGTATTCGACAAGCCATGGAATAGATGTCAATCTCTCCAGGAGGGTCTTCACATTGATGAGATGTTTATCTACTTGACACCTTTTGTCTTTGAGAAGCGGAGATTTGAGCGTCTAAATTTAAATCATTTTTGATATGTAAAGAATTCGAGTATCATCCACAAGAAGGACATTTTAAAAAGGCCCTTCGAAACTAGTGGTATTTTTCTTTTAAAAAAAAAAAGGCTATTTTCTCAATCCCGGAAAAATAGACACGAATGTAAATATAAATAGCATTTGAGAACTAAGAATGAATATATATATATATATGTGTGTGTGTGTGTCTGTGTGTGTGTGTGTATGTTGTGTATTTAGGCAGCAATGTTTCACTTATACATGTTTCATTAAAAACGACAGACAAGTTACTACGGTTAAGCTTTATATTTAAATTTTCTTTATTTAATTGTTCGCAAAAGAGCTTTCTTTTTTGGACACAGAGAGTGTAGAAACTGTTCAAATGTTCTCTAATTCCGAGCACTTTTGGCTATACTTTTAGCCATTATCAAGGATGATGTTATTTTTTCAGTTGAATTGAGTGTGTGCGTTACGTGCATGTTTTTAGTGTGTTACACAGTTGTTTTAATTTTCCGAACACGGTTAGCACATAGTACCTTGTCTTTCGTTTTAATGAAACATATATATATATATATATATATATATATATATATATATATATATATATATATTTCGTTGATTAATTTTAGACATGCCCTGTCTACTTAATCTCCATAGGATAATTTCATATTCACGGATAAGCTTTTTGTGTAATTATCGAAAGATGAGAGGAAAACGTCGTGTTATTTCATATTGTATTCAATTCCGAGTACTTTCGACATGGCATAATGTCATCATCTGGGTATTGTTAATAACAGGATAAGTATTTTAGTGTTCATTGTTGTGATAGACAAAAATTGTTGTGATCATCTGAAAATTAAATCCTTATACGTGGAGTGAGGACTGCTGCACGATGGCATGTCTGCGGAACATCGTTTAAGTGAAGGTAACTAGGAATGTTGTGGAGAGATTTTACAAAATGAGTAGTAGGAAAAAAATAAAGGAAAGGACTATTAGTACAAACCTGGGAATTTCAAACCATCTATTGTAAATATTTTAAAGCGGTTGTGAAGTATTCATAATTAATCTTATTATGGTTTGATTTCAAATTTTTAATATAAATAGCTTCAAGAATTTTTAGTTTGAGGTTAATTCTTTTCGTGAAAAAGTATGGAGTTTGTTTTGACGAGTATATTCCTGGAATTCGAATCTGGATAGATATGTCGTTGTAAATGTTTAGAAATGTTGGGCTTCTTATTCAAATGAAAACTTGAGAGCGTTGTTACCGTGTTTCCAACATAAATATTATTTTTGCAGTTGGAGATAAGTTCTCCCAGAGGACAGTTAAATTTATAAACTGCTGGTTTCTTGCAACAGCCTAGTGGGCGGGAAAGTGTTATTACGAAGGATTTTATTAGATATAGTGGATTTAGTGTAGTATATAATTAATTAATATATAAGAAATTTAATTTTCAGGTTGTCACAACAATTTCCGTCTCTCACACCAATTACAATACTTATTTGGTAATGATGACATTATGCTATGTCAAAAGTACTCGGAAATAAAAGCAATATCTATCAACAGGGCGTTTTCCTCTCGTCTTTCAATAATCACATAAAAAGATATATATACTAGGTATAATAGCAAAATTGTCGAATTTTTAGATTAAGATTTGAATCATTGTATCTAAGAAGTGAATAAAGATATCTTACTGAATTTATTTAGCTAGAGTATGAATGTTGATATCATTACTGAAGGATATTTTCCTCTCAACATTGCCCATTTAGGAAGATATAATGAGGCTGATACAAAAAGACTTTAAACTGTTTTCTTTCTAGGTGAATAATTCAAAGGTTTTTTCGGTGATTCTTACGACAAATGGTGTCAAGATAGCTGAACGTCTTATATGAAAACATGGGAAAAAGAAACTCAGTTACTTTAGTGGGATGAACAATTGTCCCATGCTGTTACATGCTTTGAACAATTTTGGTGTTACACCCAGAATATATATATATATATATATATATATATATATATATATATATATATATATATATATATATATATATATATATATATATATATATATATATATATATATATATATATGTATGTATATTCCGGGGTAAAAGCGAAATTGATATATATTTGTATATATATATATATATATATATATATATATATATATATATATATATATATATATATATATCTGGTCTTCCCAGAAGTTCTGTCCGAATTTTAACTTTTGTTAAAATGAAAGAAATTTAAAGAGTGTTTTATAATGTCTAATGGAGCTGAACATTATGTTTATGTTTAGATGCATTCAAATTTTATTTCAGAGAACAATAAAATTAAATTTTGCTTGATTAAAACCCTGCTAATATGGAAGTACCCAAGAATCATTTGAGGCACATAATGATTTATAAGTTTAAGAAAGGAAACTCAGCAGCCGAAGCGGCTAGAAACATTCACTCAGTTTATGGAGAGGAATGTGTGAATGAAAGAACTTGCAGAAGATGGTTTGCAAAATTCAGAGGTGGAGATTTCACCATTGAAGATGAAGTCTGAACCGGATGTCGAGTTGAGTTCGATGAAAAGCTTCTTGAAGCAGCCCTTGAAGAAAATCCTGCTTTATCAGTTGAGGAATTGGCAGTGGTTCTCAGTTAAAACCATACAACTGTTCATCGTCATCTTCAACAACTTGGAAAAGTTCCTAAACTTGGAAAATGGGTGCCTCATGAATTGTCTGAAAACACCTTCAAATCCCGAGTTGACATCTGCTCTTCTCTCCATTCTCGCCAACTTGTTTCACCTTTTTTGAATAGACTTGTGACTGGCGATGAAAAATGGATCTTCTATTGAAATGTTAAGCGTCGTAGACACTGGCTTGGTAAAGAGGAAGGACCCTAGCCACAGCCGAGAAGGGAACTTCATGGGCAAAATGTTCTTTCCATCTGGTGGGATCGCCAAGGAATAATCCACTTTGAATTCTTACCACCTAATGCAAAAAATAATGCTCAAATATACTGTCAGCAATTAGAGCATTTGAACCAAACTTTGAAGAAAAAAAGACCTGCTCTAGTGAATCGAAAAAGGCTGATGTTTCATCAGGACAATGCGCTACCCCACACAGCAAGAATCACGTTACAGAAGATCGAAGAAATTGGTTGAGAGAAAATTCCTCATCCACCTTATTCTCCCGATCTTGCTTTTTCAGACTACCATTTGTTTCGTAGCTTACAGAATCATTTGGAAGAAACTGCTTTTGTAACACAGGAAGAGGTTAAAACTGACATTTGTGAGTTCTTCGGATCAAAGCCAAAAGAATTTTACAGTAATGGAATTCGTAAACTTGTTACTAGATGGAAGGAAGTCATAGATAATCAGGGAAAATACATTGTTGATTGAATCTGTATTAAATGTAACATTTAGTCACTTGTTTTCTTTATTCAAAATTCGGACAGAATTTATGGGATGACCTGATATATATATATATATATATATATATATATATATATACAAACAAATGGCTCAGAGTCGTGGACTCCATACAGGTACCATATACGCCAGCTAGATGTTTTCCATAAAAGCTGTCTGCGTGCAATCTGTGGAGTTAAGCTTCAAGATAGGACATCTAACGTAGACCTGTTTAACAGGTGTAATATTGGAGGAATCGAGACTTTTACCATACAGTGTAAGTTACGGTGGACTGGTCATGTCTTGAGAATGTCTGATGACAGGATACCCAAGATCCAAATGTAGAGCCAGTTAGATCAGGGCTACAGGAATGTGGGACGCCCATGGTTAAGATACAAAGACAAGCTGAAAAGCAACTTATCAGTAGTCAATATACCACAACACCCTTGAGCGCTTAGCCTTGGAGCGGGCAGAATGGAGATCAACGTATTTTAGTGGACACAGCAATTTTCAGTCTGTTGTCTGAATCATCTTCAAGAAGCAAGAGCAAGAACTAAAAGGTCAGCCAATCTAATAGTGATCTCATCTCACAATTCTCACATTTGTTCTATATGTGGCCTCCTTTGTAAATCACTAGCGGGTCTTAAATGCCACTTAAGATTATCGCACAAGCTTTCATAACTGAATCAATAAGATGTCAGATCCTCATATATATATATATATATATATATATATATATATATATATACCAGATGTAACTATATATATATATATATATATATATATATATATATATATATATATATATATATATATAATAGGCCGGTTAATAAAATTTTAGGAATAAAAAGATAACAAAAGGATAACAATATTGTCAATAAGACTGATGATATTTATTGCATATTATTCTTTTGACTAAGTTGAAGCACGAAGAAAAAAAATTAAGTTGGAATTTTCGGACACGTCTGTGTCTTTTTTCGTGGAATAAACAAAGAAGTGGGACATACTCTTCAGAGAAATGATGTTATGGTTGCTTAGAAATTATAGTCTCTGAAGAAATGCGGTTTTTATTTGGCTTTCGTATGCCTGTCACGAAAGCGAGTCAAAAATGGCTGTTGCTTCCTCTCTTCTACTTTTCACAGACAGAATCAAATATGGTTGCCGTTTGTTAGTTTACTTCCTTCAATTGACGCTTCAATGTTCCAGTGACGGCTTTGAGTAACCGTGACCAGTAATGTTTACCCGCACCGACAGAAAACCCTTTAATGAGGGAGCGGCTAGTCGTTTTTTACTTATTTAGTTGGTTTCGCTTTTTCTTTTTTGTACGTTTGTTTTGCATATCCACCAGAATATACAAGCCCTCGGGTTACTCATTTTTTAGTCTCTTTCGGGCACTTACTCTCTCACTATCACACACACTCACTCACTCATTTAATCTATCTATCTATCTATCTATCTATCTATCTATCTATCTATCTATCTACTTGAGTCTGTTCATATCTATCTACTTGAGTCTGTTCATATCTATCTATCTATCTATCTATCTATCTATCTATCTACTTGAGTCTGTTCATATCTATCTACTTGAGTCTGTTCATATCTATCTATCTATCTATCTATCTATCTATCTATCTATCTACTTGAGTCTGTTCATATCTATCTACTTGAGTCTTTTCATATCTATCTATCTATCTATCTATCTATCTATCTATCTATCTATCTATCTACATTTTCATCCGAATTACATCTGTTAATGACATCATAGAACTTCAAAATATTTTACAAAAAAAAAACAATTTTAAAATACATTCATTTCTATATATTCTCATTGACTATGACAACGATAATTTTTCCAGATCTCCGTACAAAAAGTCTTCTATTTCTAAGACTTTCCTTCTAAATTACAAAAGCGAATGCCGTGAAGAATATAAAAGTGCTGTCATTAATAAACGAATCCAAATAACTCATTTCCACATCCAAAATATTGCCACTTAAAGAATTAAATAATATAAAACAAACACTTTCAAAAATTGGTTTTCTAATTACATAGTTGACAAGCAAATCAAATTTAATTTAAAAGACGACAACTTTAACAATGACCATACACAAAAACATAATATAGTTAATTATAGTAGTAACATATATTATCAAAATCAAATGCATCACAATTACAAAAATGACGCGAGAAATAAATATACACCACACATAGATATATAAAAACCAATCGAAAAGAATCAAGAAAAAAATTCGATATTTACTTAATTATTTTATATATATAGAGAGACATGAAACACCGTCACTTGATACGACATCAGAAATGTCGAAAGAAAATAGCTATTTTGTAGTGATTTTATAACATATTAATGTTATAATTTTCGAATAAATAAATATATTTGCTCTTCTCTGT
This sequence comes from Acanthosepion pharaonis, assembly GCA_903632075.3. NCBI lineage: Eukaryota > Metazoa > Mollusca > Cephalopoda > Sepiida > Sepiidae > Acanthosepion > Acanthosepion pharaonis. Next base: position 642,240 of record CAHIKZ030005591.1, on the reverse strand, counting down.
ATTGAGCACTCTTTTTAAGAAGTGTATTCTTTGGCTATTAGAATATATTCTGTATACACCAACCCAATACTTGGGTTTATATATATATATATATATATATATATATATATATATATATATATATATATATATATATATATATACGTGTGTGTGTGTGTTTGATTGTAATGTCTATATTCGACTGGTAAAAAAAAAACCGAATATTACAAGTTGCAAATAAAAAAGGTCTGATATATATATATATATATATATATATATATATATATATATATATATAAGGATTAGATTTTTTAATTTAACATGTATGTTTCATTTAAAATAGACAGATTTATATATATATATATATATAGGGATTATATTTTTTTTACTTTTAAAATGTATGTTTCATTTAAAATAGACAGATTTATATATATAATATATATATATATATATATATATATATATATATATATATATATATATATATATATATATCCGGTCGTTATATATATTTATATATATAAATCTGTCTATTTTAATGAAATATATATATATATATATATATATATATATATATATATATATATATATATATATATATATATCCGGTCGTTATATATATTTATATATATAAATCTGTCTATTTTAAATGAAACATATATATATATATATATATATATATATATATATATATATATATATGAATGCTGTCTATATTAAATGAAACATACATTTTAAAGAAAAAAAACTGTAATCCCCATATAATGTAAGGACTAAGCCAGCATTGCGTTAACCAGAGATTTTTATTAAAATATAAATAAGTTTGTCTAATGATAGCAAAAGCGTAAAAACTCTGGGTTACAAATTACTAACCATGCAATTGAACATGTTAGCTCTACATTCACTTACGATCTAATACCCTTGGGCAAGGTATGAATCCTCTTCTTCTCCCCACAACTATGTGTAAATAACAAGACGGACTAGGTTCTATAGCCTTGTATGGCAACTGGTCTACTGTAGAAAGAAATGGCAATCTACTGCGGGAAAAAATCTTCCTCGTCTGTTATTTATCGAAAGATACATGATCGCTTAAGCGTATATCACACATGGCACATAACTGATTGATATTTGAGAAAATGATATATCAATTTTTTATATATTAAGAAAATTTTTAAGAAAAAAATGTATAACAAAGAGAAACATTTTTTTTTGTGCGACACGTTTCGTTCTTTAGGACTTAATCAGGCCAATTTTATGCCTCCGTTGATGGGACTACATGGGCATATAAAGCAGATTTGAGGCTGAGAATTTCAAGTTTTGATTTTTAAAAATTTGTTATATATGTTTTGGATTTCATTTAGCTTCTTTTTCATTTGGTTCATATACACACATATATTTCTTACTTTCGCTTTAGGAACTGATGAAGCCTAAAAAGGCGAAACGCGTAATCAAATCTATTTTCAATAAAACGGTTTTCCATTTATCAATTTTCTTCAAAAATATTTTGTGATTGTATATAATATTTATAAACATACACGCATGAGAACACACACACACGCGCAAGGAAACACACACGCATATATATATATATATATATATATATATATATATATATATATATATATATATATACACACGTGTGTGTGTGTATATATATATATATATATATATATATATATATATTTTCTGTCTTTTTTTTCATCATCTCCTTCTTTTCCTCCCTCTAACTCACTCATATATATATATATATATATATATATATATATATATATATATGTGTGTGTGTGTGTGTGTGTGTGTTTGTGTGTGTTTATGTGTGTGTAGAATTTCATTTAAATTAATTAAATTAGTAAAGTTAATGATATAAAATAGAGAAATCCCTTCGCTATCGAAATTTTACTCATGTATTAAACCACTAATTAACGAGATGAATTTTATGATCATTGTGTTTTAAAATTATAAACTTTATTAGATCTTCCTTAAATATGCAAGTAGTTTCGACTTATATATATATATATATATATATATATATATATATATATATATGCAATTTTTAAATATATTATTTTTATATTATATATGCGTGTTACTTATTGCTTGTCTGACGATTGCAAATAGATTGAAACCCAGAGTCACAAACTCACAATAATCCAACTATATATATATATATATATATATATATATATCCAGTTGTATGCATATTAGCTTGTAACCCTGGGTTTCCCTTTTGCGATCATCAGACAAATTTTCTAAGATAATCGCAAAAGAGTTAAACCCAGGGTTACAAATTAATATCCATACAACTGAATATGTTAGCTCTATCCCAGATTTTGAACACTTTCCATTGTACATATATATATATATATATATATATATATATATATATATATAGAGAGAGAGAGAGAGAGAGAGAGAGAGAGAGTGAGAGAGAGAGAGAAAGAGACTGATAGACAGACAGAGACAGAGATAGAGAACAAACAGAGCCAGAAAGACAGAGAAATTAACAGAGAGCCGGAGTGAGAGATAATGAGAGAGAGGGAGAAAAATAGACACACTGGCTCGGAAATGTAAGTAGAAAGTAGATGAAATCAAAAAGAGTCCAAGAAAGACTAATATTAATCTAGGTACTCGGAAAATTAGGAGAAATAGATTCTGAAACCCAAATACCAAAAGGGACAAATCGAAAACAAATAAAACAAACAAACAAACTCAAATTATCTCTTCGCCTCACCGTCGCCCTGCCGACCTCGTCCTTTAGGCCTTTTCCTGCCTCTTTGCCCGTTAACCTCTTTTGTCGTCACTTTTGCCAAATAGCTACCAGGATATTGCCTGCCACTTATTTTTGGCAAAGTGTCACTCATCAAATTCTCGTTTTCTGTTCTAGCCAAAGTTCTCTGCAGATCGCCTGACGAGCAATTGATGACGGACGAGGAAAGACACGTTGACACTCCGCACACGACCCGTTGTTTGCCCTACAAATTCGCTAATGGAAATAATCATTTTCGTAACAATCGTACAACGGGCGAGAACGAGTCGAACAGTGGTCCCAAAGCTAAACGGATGAAATATTATTAAAGCTAACATTTATCGTACCAGGCAACGTCAACTACAGGGGAGAAAGCGGTATCAAGTTGAACAATGTCACCAATATGGCTAATACTACTAAAATCAGAATATAGCTCTATCAAAATTACTACTTATGTTCAGACACAGCTACTTCCTGCTTTACAATAATAATAATAATAATAATAATAATAATAATAATAATAATAATAAAATACAAGGTGCTCCAGATAGAAATTGGTTGAATGTGACATCTGAAGACAGCAGCATGAACTGTCATTATTGGGGCCTTGTGAATGATAGTAAAAGGAGCAAACAGATATGTGGACCACACTCTTGGAAGCCCTAAATATATGAATTGCAAAGAAAGGGTCGTTTCATTCACCATGTGCAGATTTTTAGCTATGTAGTGACCATAATTACATGGATGCTTTTTTTCTTCTCCATGATTTCATGACGTCACATCTGTTTGCATCTTCTGAAAAAAATAAGCATGTCACTTGAAGTCTAAGGTTGAGACTTGGGAGCAACCTGTTCTACACAAATCAAATGCAAAACAACAATAACAATCCAACCATGTATTATCGATGCTTATATATATATATATATGTGTGTGTGTGTGTGTGTTTGTGTATATATATATATATATATATATATATATATATATATATATATATATATATATATATATATCATGTGTATCATTTTATATTTCCTGTTTCATTTGTAGGGGGAAGAGAGGAAAATCAACTTAAATTAGTAATCTACTGCCATTACTCGTTTTAATAAAAATAAGTACAACTAAAATATTTACCTACTAAATGTTGGTAAATATTTTATTTGTACAGACAAAATTACTTCCCTACCAAAATGAACCGTTTAATTAATCTTTACTCATAGATTTCAATCCTATTTGTTCAAGCCTTTCATGTGAGACTCCCAGATACATTTGTCTATTAAGTAATCGTCATGCTTCACCTCGTTCTTGAAATAGGCTTTGCCGTCGCTGCCATCTTTGTCGTTTTGCTGCTAAACTTTTGCTTCCTGCAGATATTTCCTTTGTACTGTTATATTAAACACCTGAAATGTTTAACCTGAAAAGATATTGAGCAGAAAGCAATTTATAACTTTGTGCAAATCAATTGAAACATAATGAATAATTCCGTAATTATTTAAAATTTTCGTATTTTTCCAATGAAACATGACCCAGTACACATGATAGTACTTCGAATGTCCATTCCACGAAGTCGTTCATTGCAGATTGACCACAGATACTCGATTGGATTTAAATCAGGTGAGTTTCCGGGTCAGTCTATAGTACTTTGATTTGATCACTGATAAGGCTTGCCAGTGTGTTTGCGAAGCGTTATAATTTTCCTACGCGTTCTTGGAGTAATGTCCATCGCAGATAATGGCTGTAGGGCAACTAATAAACAGTTGAGAGAATAGTGTCCGGGCGTGATAAAATCTGATGCAATTACGGATGACGCAATATTTTTATGGCCAAACAAATTTCATCATACACCCCGAAAATAGATTCATTTTACTGCACACCACTGCAAATGATCTAATCGAATACACCCTGTTACTCCAGCGGGTCTAAAACTGACCGTATAGTGAAAGAAAAGAAACTAAAGCGGTTGTTTCGATTAATTTGCACAAGGATGTATATCATACGAGGAGTAATTCACACATTCTACATACCCTCGAGAGTCTGTAAATATATAAAATGAACGGATTAATTAAACGGTTCATTAGCTTCTATTTTACTTGTGAATTCTTTATTTTCGCTTTATGGAATATCAATACATTGTTTCAAGATTCTTGTTTCATTGCATCTCATTGATAAAACTTTCTAACAATGTCCATTATTTTTGATGGACGGACACACTGGCAATAATAATAATAATAATAATAATAATAATAATAAGAAGAAGAAGAAGAAGAAGAAGAAGAAGAAGATGAAGAACCCACATCGCAGAGTGTGCCAATATCTACACTGGAAAACCTGCAACTTCTACGGGAAGGAAACTGAATAAAGTGGCATGAACATCACCCAGACCCGCTTAAGGAGATATGACCTGTAACAATTTTATGAGACTACATAATACGCATAGAACGATCAAAGCTAACCGCCAAGACTTTGTTATTAGAGACCGCAAACAAAAAATGGCTCCTTATTAATATGGCAGTTCCTTCAGACTGCAATGTATCTTTGAAGATCTTCAATAAGCTATCAAAATACAAGGACCTTGATATCGAAATCTCAAAAATGTGGCACATGGAAACATCAACAATCCGTGTTGTATTGGAGCCGGCGGATTAGTTGGAAAAGATTCCAGTAGACTAATTGAAGGGATTCCTGGAAGTTCATGCTTTAAAGAAATTCAAAAAATTGTTATCACGAGTACAGTCTACACCTTACGAAGGGCTCTATCTATATAAAATATGTTTTTTTTTAATTCGTCAGTGAAAAATGTCATGATGCTATTTCTGACCTTAGGTCTCTAATCAGGACCTGGAAAGAAATGTGTACACATCAGAAATCAAAGGAAATATTAATAATAATAATAATAATAATAATAATAATAATAATAATACCAACAAATAAGACCCTCGATAAAAATCAGTAGAATGTGGAAGACAGCAACATACCTGTTAATATCGTGGCGTTGGAGATGTTATAAAAAGAAGGAAGCAAATATTTGGGTCATATTCCTTCAAGTTCTAAAACATATCGGTTTTGAAGAATTATAGCCATGGCGTTGCCGTTCCTGCTTGCGTTTGCCTTTAACAATGTCTTGCATCGTAGTCTTGCCGTATGACATAGACAAACCATGTCATTTACCGACGCTTAATAGGGACGAGAAGAGATTCCTTTTGGGCCACGTGACTTTCGACCTTGCTCCGTAGATAGTCATTGATTTTGTGATGCCAGTAGATGTGGAGGATCTTTCTCAGGCATTTGTTCTCGAACACTTGACTCCTTTTTCCTGCGTCAGCCAGGAGTGAACAAGTACTCTCATACCGTTCCCATATATATATATATATATATATATATATAGGTGAATTTATATGACTTTGTGACCGTCGGTTTCAGGCTTATGCGATCCTCAGAAAAAACTCTTTATTTATGTCTTTGTTTGATTATATTTTATGTTAATGGGTGGGTGGGGGAATTCTCCTCTCTGCCCGCTTTGGGATGACGGTCATACACACGGAGACATAAATAGTCTCAGATTTAAAAAAAAAATACATCAGTATGTCTGAGGAACGCATAAGCGTAAAACCGACGATCACAAACTCATATCCATTCAACTAAATATGTTAGCGCTATCACTGATATTGAGCGATTTCCCATAAGCGCCGCACGCACACACACACACACACACACACACACACATATATATATATATATATATATATATATATATATATATATATATATATGTCTTCACCCATCCTGTAAATCTCTCACGTAATGTCCTGGGTATGACGGTAAACTACATCCGGCAGCAAGTCTTCTCAGTGGGAGATTGGAGGATTTAAAGAGCGTGGAACCACCTTTTAATTTCTGTTGTTCCCAGGTCCGCCCTGACCCAGGGTGGCAGCACCTGTTAGGGTCCCAACTATGGGAAAATAGTGTCTACCAGGGCCGACCAAGCTCTTTAGTGTTATAGAACATGATTGGTCTAGGAGATGGAAAACTCTTACACGAAAAGCCTGAGGTATATTGTCTGCTTCGTCTGTGGCATTTATTTGCACCGACTAAGTGTATCAATAGCTCCGAAAAGTGTGGATGGTTCTGAACAAGCCTTCACCTCTTTAATCAAATCACTTGTGTGGGTTTTATGGCTGTTTACCTTGATTCGTTCTTATCCACACAGTTCACTTGCATTTGCTTGCCTGAATAATCTTCAAGAAGCGAGAGCAAGATCTGAAAGGTCAACCAATCTAACAGTGATCTCATCTCACTATCCTCACACTTGCTCCATATGTGGCCTCCTTTGTAAATCACTAGCGGTTCTTAAATGCCACTTAAGATTATCGCACAAACTTTCATAACTGGATCAATAAGCTGTCAGATCCTCATACGTCGAAATCGACTGGAGAGTCCATTATATATATGCATATTATACATGCATATATGTATATATATATATATATATATATATATATATATATATATATATATATATATGTGTGTGTGTGTGTGTGTGTGTGTGTGTTTGTAAACTTTAAAAGCAGTATAATTGTGTGCTTTTAATATTTGAGATATCGATGAAGATCTTAAGCATTATTTGCAAGATTTCTTTTACATACCAATCGATGAACTGTACTATCGATTTACGTGCGAAATCTACTTCAACCCAGTATTTTCTCTTCTCTTTCATCTGCCTTTTTTCCCTCGCTGTTTGACGCCGACATCAACGCGCCATAAGAGCCAAGCTTCTAATATATTATTTATATATCTTATAATTGTGTAGTGAATGAGAAAATGAAACCCACAGCAGGGTGGAAATGAGTACCCATCTTTATCCAGCCGTCGCGACAGGACTCTCTCCAATTGCATTCGATCTCATAGAATGTGCACGCCATAGCGAATTGGAAATAATGACACGAATCAAAGCAAAGCAAACAAGGAAGACATCTTGTAAAAAAGTTAGATTACCGGTAGTTAATTAGCGGCCGAGATGAAAGGGGCATTTGTAAACTTGAAAATATCTAATAATTCACTGCGAATTCCGCCTAAAATTCTGGGGTGAGCTTTTATCATGATTTGCATTATTGACATGATTCACAATGGAGAAAAGGGATAGCGGCTCCGATTGAGGAATCGGAGAGCCGAGTTCGAATTCCAGTCGAATCCGTTACATTCACTTACGTGCTAATAACCTTGGGAAAGGTATGAATCCTCTTCTTTCCCTCACAGCTATAGGTATATAGCAGAACAGACTGGGTTCTATAACATTGGATGGCAACTGGTCTAGAAGAAGGAAAAAAAACTGAATCCAAAACCGGCCTGGAGAGAGTTGGCCTCCCTCAGGTTATCTTGCCCAAGGAACACCACTTCTACTGTGGCTACAGTACATATGGTCCCCCAACGACCCTACGAGTCATGAGATAAAAAAAAAATCGTTGACATTCGAAATAATAACCTCATCTTTTTTCTATATATTATCGCAAAGATTTGGCCGTTGCACTCTCCGGCTTTCTTCAACTGAGTCACCATACGTTTCACACACCTCCCCGTAGGAGAAGAGTTTATGTCTTGTTTCCTATTTAGGATTGGGTTTCCGGTTACTTCTAATGTCTTCTCATTTTATTTCACTGACAATATCTCCGTGTGTCTTAGTAGTACCATCGCCTTGCTTGGGGTGAATTGATTAGGAACAAATTAGATTTTGATTTTCCGAACGCCTACATGGATAGTTTAATAGAATCCGCGCCTATTTATTAATGTCTGCCTGAATTTCTGGGATGAGAAGTTATCATTATTTACGTTCAGACTAATATCCTCATCTTTGTTGTTATTATCAACTGATTTCCTTCTGCCTGAATTTCTGCAATGGGGAGTTATTGTTTACATTCAGATTAATCTTTGTCGTTATCATCACATTGTTTTCTAAATGAATGATCCGCCGATGATCCTAACACACGCACAATATTACCTTTCATGGAGTTCAGATTTTGGGGTTGCTTGTAGGGATTTATCCCCCATGAGTCCATAGCGTTGAATATTGTAGTATGAAATCTATTTTTATCATTTTTCATAAAAAGTTCAGTTTGCATTATAGATTCTTCAATACAATTGGTTCCTCAAAAGGGAAATTATTTACTTTTTAACCTAATATTTAACTTGGTAGGTGAGAATGAAATTGCCACTAAGGTATTTCGTTGTCATTATTACCGTAAACTATTAAAATGGTATGTGCACCGCATGTATTTTAGCCATAACAGCAGTTGGTGTGTCTAAGTTAAGATTTCATGATAGAACACATCAGGCTTTACTGTTTTGATTCATTCATTTTTTACGTGTTATCAACCCTTTGAAGATTATTTAAAGCCATCAAATAACTTTAGAGTGTAAGAATTTCTTGTTTTAGATAATAAAGGTTTAGTGAAACAAGTCTTACTAATTAACCCATAGGTGGGGGAGAAAGATGGATTCATACGCTCCCCAATGGTATTTGTGCGTAAGTGAATACAACGAACACAAATGCAATTGGAATTCGGCTATCCAGTTAACAATTCTGAGCCATTATCTATCCGAACATCCAAGCTTATAGTACCTGCTCTTCCAAAGCAGTCACCCATCTAGTTACTGATAAGGCTCGACGTTGTCTGACTTCTGGGATCGTACAGAAAACGGTGTTTCAACGTGATATGGCCGTTGGCCAATCCTTCTTTATGTTGGTTTTGTAATTCAAAGTTTTCTTTCTCATATATCATTCAAGGCTAGAGCCTCTCCTTTTTGTTAACTTAGAGGCGGCGGGAGAAGAGACTGGTTCATGCTTTGTTAAGAACATTTCGTTAAAAACACAAAGAAAAGAGTACAAAACTACTTTGTCAAGAGCCAGATCAGGCCGTAAATGGAATACTGCTATTACATATGGGGAGATGCTGCCCAGTATTCACCTTCCTGATTCGTTAGAGCCGAGAAGCGTTTTGGTTTAGGTGACGAATTATTTCCCATCCTACAACCTCTTTCTCACAGACGAAACGTCTCAAGTTTCTCGAAGCTCTATCATTATTTCGATGGAAATTATTCAGTCGAACTACATTTTTTAGTATCACCAGTTCTAAACTTGATGGCTAAGATTCTCCATGCCATGGATATTGTAATAAACCAACTTCTTTCCATTCGTATTCAATTGGTGAGATGTAAGTCCCACTCGAGCAGTTCCTTCCGAAAACCGATGGTTTTATAAACCGATATCCAAGAGGATGTTTCTCCGGTCACTATATTCTTAACCTATTAAAGTCTAGAGCTGCGTATGGGTTGCGACACCGAACGGGGTCTCGTAGCACGATGCTGGTATCGCGAAAATTAAATTAAAACATTTGAATTTCAGCTTATATATTATTTGCCAAACGCACAACAACGGGTTTATGTTCAGGGTAGTTGGTTAACACCTTGGCTCGCGACAAATCTCACCATGGAATATGGGGTCATGAATGAAAAAGTTTAAGAAGCGCTGGTCTAGATACACATAAGCCCATAAACTGTGCCTTTTATTCTGTAACCAGAATATTCTTATATTGAAGAAGAGACTTCACGCAAGAGAAGCAAAGAAAAGAGGACTGAAGTGTTATGTAATATCATTCCTCCTATATAGCAGTGAATGCTGGACAATCTCCTCACAGATGAGGAAGGGACTTGAAGCAAAAAACACAAAGAAAAGATTACTAAATTATTATATGAGTGGCTCTTGAGACATGGACATGGTGAACAATTTTACACTCTATGGGCTGATATCCGTTACATGACCTGTTATTGGTTTTGCTGCCGTCAGAAATATAAATAATTATAAAAAAATATAGAAAACGTTACAAATTATTTCTTTTATGGATGCCATGTCCCTTCGAGACATAGACGATTCTGGATCTCCACAGAATCAACTTATTTCTTATTGTCTATGAAATATCCAGGTCTTGTTGAGAAAGATCGTAGGGTCGCTTCCGTTGTCTTCTCAACGATTTTGAATTGAGAGTTGTCATTCTTGCAGGATATCCTGATGGCGAACATATGCACATGGATGGAAGTGACAGTTTCAATACGTTTCCCAATGATATTTGTGTAAAAATAAACTAATCAGGCGAAATGAAAATATTACAATATCAAATGTTTTTGTTCGGTTAAATGTTTTGAATAGCTTAACTAATGAATTAAATAATTAAAAAAAATACTTTTAAGTATCGCTAGAAACAGTAAACAAAACGAGTACCGTAATATTGGCCCTTCTACATAGGAGTGAATGCTGTTCAAAATCAAGAAGAGATTTGAAACATGAGAAACAAAGAAAAGGGTACTAAACGCTTATGTAATATAAGTCCTCCTATATGGCAGTGAATGCTGGACAATCTCCTCACAGTTGACGAAGAGACTTCACGCAAGAGAAGCAAAGAAAAGAGGACTGAAGTGTTATGTAATATCATTCCTCCTATATAGCAGTGAATGCTGGACAATCTCCTCACAGATGAAGAAGAGACTTGAAGCAAATGACATAAAGAAAAGATTACTAAATTATTATGTAATATCAGTCCAGTGAATGCTGGAAAATCTTCTCATAGATGAAGAAGAGACTTAAAGCAAGAGAAATAAAGAAAAGAGTCATGAACTGTTATGTAATATCTGTCCTCCTATATGGCAGTGAATGCTGGAAAATCTCCTCACAGTTGAAGAGATTTGATGCAAGAGAAAGAAAGAAATGAGTAATGAACTGTTAATAACAGTCCGCCCGATTTTCTAGAGAAAATGGCAACAAAAAAAAAACACTTCTACTTAACATCAGGAAAAAATAGTTGATATTTCTAGGATACATAATGAGAAAAGAGGGCTTTGAAAATTTGATACTCACAGGACTGACTAAAATTAAGAGAAACAAAAAAGTAACGGATAACCTACCGGCCGATCTTGAGCGAATAGATGAAGGAGTAGGGATTGGGAGAGATGACAAAAAAAAAAGTTATGAACAGCTACAAGGGACGTGACATTGTGGAGAACCATGATTGCCAATATCCCGAAGGGGCACGGAAAAAAAAGACGAAGACAGGAGACGATTCGATGCCGTTTCTCTTTATTTATTTATCTGTTTATTTATTTACCGACCATTTTCATTTATTGCTGGACATGCACAATGGGTTGCTGACTACTTGCATGATTAAGTGCAATTACAGTGTAATACTCATTCACCTTTTGCGTGTTCGGCATTAATTACTTTTATTCTCTAATGAGAGGGGCGGGATTTTACTTGGTTCCGTGATCAGCTTAAAGCGTTGGAAGAAACCGTTGGCCATTTCCGCGCCTTTGTGTGAAAGGACAATATCATTTAGAACAAAGATTTCCTCCATTAAATACACACAATTCGCTTTACAAGTCTAATAGTAACGTTATAAATTTTCATATCAGTTCGCCGCTTTTGCCCGACAAAAAAATGGCGTCAATATAATTCAAATCAAGTGAAACCCTTACCGAACGCAAAACTGGTAATTAACTCGATCACTTTGCTAAGGATTACTTGGTTCGTGCAAGAAAAATAACTCAACCAAACTGGCTAAAAAAGTCATCTGACATACATATTTAACTTATACAAGTTATTTTTTGTGTTTATCGCTTTCATTTCTTACGTAGCCACTGTGCAACATTGCCAACCTAATCAATTTTTTTTAATGTAAAAATGGACAGTGTAGGGAAGTTGACCAGAAATGTTAGCGGACCTTTTATTATTCTGATGAACTAGATTGGTGTAAATAATAAAAATAATAAGATTATAAAGGTCAAAGTAAAAATAAAAATTACAAAACAATTCCTACAGGCGGGGTGTGGTGAGTCTTTCACTGCCCTATCGCTACTACCATGGAAAGTGCTTGGACGAAGTGCATCTCCGGTTCCACTAGGTTTGACTATCAAGGCTAGGGCCCACCAGTCCACCTACATAGTAAAAAACCACCCTCATTCCCTCCTTCTTCCGAGTTCTACTCAATTTTTCCCCGAGAACCACTGATCTCTCTCTCTCTCTCTCTCTCTCTCTCACACACACACACACACACACACAGGCTGTATATGGTGAGTCTATCTCTAACTCCTATCGCTATTTCCATGGAAATAATGGATCGGAATTGTTAAGCGAAGAGCCGAGTTTTAAATCAGGTTGGGATCGTTATATTCACTTATGCACAAATACTCTCGGGAAATGTATGAATCCGCTTCTTAATCGTCTTAGAAGATTTAGAGACACAAGACTTATTAATTAACCCATAGCTCGGGAGAGAAGAATTTTATTCATATTTTTCCTTAAAAGTATTTCCGCATAAGTGAACATTACGAACCCAAATGAAATTGGATCGCGTCTTTCCGGTTAACAATTTCAATCCATTGTGCATCCAAACTTACAGCACTTGGTATTGACAAGTTGTCCCTCATCTATGTACTGACCAAACTCGACGTTGCTTAATAAATGCATTTGCTTTAATTGAATATTGGTTCTGAAATTATTTCTTTCCTTTTGATTTTTTATATTTATTAGCATAACTAATGGCAGTATTTTGGCTAATTTCCAATGACCTTTTTTAATTGGTTAGTGAATGGCTGGTAATTACGGTCTGAGCCAATCAGAGAAGAGAAAAATTAATAAAAAAAAAACGTGGCTCAGTGTAATTAAGAAATGACTGCAGTGCCTTAAGTGCTTTTGGCTTCCCGTGTACCGTCCACCAGGGTTATTGTTTAATACGTAAGATTATCTAGATTACAATCACATCCCGTACGTTGACCAAAGTTAAGCATCACAGAAACTGGTCAATATGTATTTTTAATCATTGAGCTGAGAAATTACTTGAGTTTAGAAATGAATGTTTTGGCGTTGTATGAGAGTCAGTTAAAGGAAGAAGTGAGTTCATGGGGCTATACCGACAAGATAAATGGCTGGGGAGAACTTAAGTCCCAGCAGACGTTCAAGAAAATTCACCTCCTTGAGAGAACACACATCTATAATGATAGGTGAAATTTTGGGGTATACACGGTGATGGTTTAACATCACTGGTTTGATTTGGGCCGTACTCAATTTTACAAGCAGATTCATTCATCATTTATTCACCTGGGCTAGGTCAGAGGAGAGATGAGCTGTTAGATTCTGGTCATTTATATTTTGTGGTGAGCAGTTTAAAATGTTCTATCTTCCGTATAAATAAACACTAAGAATCGAACTATTTTATCAGGAACACCATTAGAATGATTTTTTTACTGTTTATCAACACTTTGCTACTTTTTGAATCAAACTATCCAGACTAAGGCTACTTTATGTCCAGTTTCCTTCTATTAAATTTGTTAATAAAACTATATGTCTGAAGTATTTGGTATATATTAATTCAACACCCTGACTTTTTTTTATGATGGAATCAAGATATGTGCTATCGCTGGTTTTGTTCTAATTCCAGATCATAGTTACTGTTTTTGGAAAGGTTCATCTTGGAACACTTGCCAACTTGTGACATATTTTAAACTAAAGTCGACGTCTGATCAATGTCAATTAAAAATAAGGACTGGATGTAGGATATGCTCGCTTACGTCATGAATGGACGCAATACAGAGAAGACAACGGCCATTTTAAACAAACAAACAAACAAATAAACAAACAAAAAAACTACATGAATATCGAGGGGTGAGGAAGGATAACTAATGTATTTGTCTATATCTTGGCGATTAGCCTTTATGATTACTTGCATTATTTACATCTTTCGGATTGTTATCCTCATCATCATTGTCATGTTCACAACGTTTCACTTGTTGTACGCTCCAGCCTTCGTCAGACAGAGACTAGAAAATAAGAAAAAATTAAGAAATCAGCACATATGCTAGGCAACAAAAATCTCATGAGCCGACCAAGCATAGAAATAAATACAATATGGGAACCGGTAATAAGGAGTGATAGACAAAAGCAACGATTAACAACAAAAATTGTAATATAAGCTCTGGTAAAAAAGAAAAAAAAAATAGAAAAATTGCAATATGAGCCCCGGGAAAAAATTGTTGCTGAGATTTTAGGTTTATAAGTCCTAAAAATTCATGCCCTGATGTCCTCAAGGACACATATCCTAATGACATACATTAGACATGGCACGTGGAACTAGAACAGTCTACCCTCGTGAGCGAAATAAAAGGGTTCAGTTTGAAATTCCAACCACCTGAAAAAGGCGGAGCGTACGATGGCTGAAACAATGTAATAAATGTGGCGGCAAAGATGAGGGCAATAGTCCGAATAATGTAAATAGTGTAGATAATACCTCATCTCAGAAATATAAACAGATAATATGTCACTTTCTTTTAAAAAAAAACAAAAAAAAAACTACATATTATTTTAATGTAATGTCATCGTCTGATTGATGCCAATCAAAAATGAGGGAATAGGATGTTGTGGAAAACCATATGCTCGCAGACGCCATGAAGGGATACGGTACAGAAAAGCCGACTGCCACTTTATGATAAATATATTGATATCTTTTTAAACAAAAAAAAAACAAGAATATGGAGTGGTAATAACGAAGAGCTGTTCATTAATACGAGGCAACTACTTAACGACTGGTTAAAGCACTTTTTGTACAGCCTCCACAAACAGCAACCAAATCGTTAGGAACATCACATATGGAATTGTTGCAGAGGCACACCGATTTGTAATGAAAAAAAATCATTTGCTTTGCCTGGAAAAGAATTAAGGATGAAATATTAACTTTTTTTCTAGAATCGAACACCAATTTCAGATGGCAGTGTTTTAACCACGAGGCAGATACAGAAATAGAATTAAAGAGCGGATATTCAATTCGTACATGACCTTCAACAACAATGGGTTATTACTCTTGTGATCTGAAGGTCAGACATCAGAAATTGTTGTATTCATGTTCTTTTCTATATTCTCTCTTACTCGTTATATATATATATATATATATATATATATATATATATATATATATATATATATATATATATATATATATATATATATATATACGTTTTCTTTTTTCAGTTCTCCTTTGCGTTCCCGTTATTTCTCTTTCAATTTCGGTTGCCATTTAATTATTTCTGCGAGAAGAAATTATTTTCTTTCTTTCATTATTTTTATTATCATCATAAAATACAATCGCGAGCTTTAAGTTTTTCTATTTTATCTTTACGTCAGCACATTTTTTTATGTTGTGTTCCTTCCCAGAATCATCACGCGAACCATCCTGGCTTGAATATATATATATATATATATATATATATATATATATATATATATATATATATATATATATATATATATATATATATATATGCATGTGGGTGGGTATCTAAAAAGGTAAAATATTGTTTTCTTCCATTTCGTATGTAAATTCTATTGTATGTTCGACTTTAGCTTATCTACAAGATCAGGTAAATCAGTATCATGGGGATATATTAATAGAGTATCATCAATACATCGGGGGTAAGTTGATTGTTTTGGTAAAATATTTTGGAAGGATCTGATTCGAGATATTCTAAAAGGCGATATCATTGGTAGATCAACTAAGCAAAGTCGAATATACAATACAATTTACATACGAAATGGAAGAAAAACAACACACCCACACGCACACACACATCAGACACACACACAAACACACACACACACACACACACATATATATATATATATATATATATATATATATATATATTATATATATTGATTTTCTTCCATTTCGTATGTAAATTGTATTGCATATTCGAGTTGTTTTACATGCTTTCAAGTACATATATACTGCAACAAACCAATTATTTAAATATTTAGAGCCAGATCTATGAAGATATATACACGCATACACACACATTTATATACATATGTCATTTAAGGCGCCTCGAGGTGGTGTAATGGTTAGCAAGCGTGTCTCGCTTGAACATTTACAACTGAGTAGAGAGTTCGATCCTCACTGGGTGCCCCTTACTTTCGGCCTTGTGCCACATCCAGGCTACGCTTTGAAAATCGGTATATATATATCATTTTTTATAGTACATTGAAACAAAGCCTGTTGAAAATCGCTATACGATAGCTTTCATAGTTCAGCACTAAGTTTATTTCAAAAGGAGAATACCCCATATATATATATATATATAAACAAACTATTTCGTAGCCCATCAGTATTGCTGGACATCCAATTTCATCAAGCCGGGATCGAAACTGATGTTGTATCAGTTGGAGACTCTACCACTAAGCGATTAACGCACGACAGAGGTGAATTTGAATTTAGATGTATTTATTGTTAAACAAACATGCCAGTGACGGGAGAACTAGATTCGTCTTAACGAAGAGTCTTGCAGCAATAATAGTCATTGTTTACAAATTCACTTTTCTCCCCCAGAGAAATAATTTTTTCAGCAGTTTGTGTAAACAAACAATTCTATTTAACTTATTGCTCCTCTTCTCCTCAAAAGCAACCAACGCTTTGCACGGAGCGCTGTGTTTCATTCCAACGTGAAGAAACCCAGCCTAATAGCGGTCACGTCGGCGAAACAGGGCTTTTCGACTTAGTTTCATTATATCATCCTACAACCCCTACACACACACACACACACACACACACACACACACACACACATAAATATATATCTATATATAAACATATACATATATATATATATGGATAATATTTATGTGTGTCTGTATGTATGTGTGTGTATATATATATATATATATATATATATATATATATATATATATATATACACACACATATATATATATATATATATATATATATATATATATATATATATATACACAATGTGTGCAAAAGTAGGTATACATAAATAAATGGAAGCAAATGAATTCTAGAACCACTATTATGAAAAGACTGATAATAATAATATAACACTTACTGTATACCTATCTTTAAAGCAACCTATATATATATATATATATATATATATATATATATATATATATATATATATATATATATATATATATTCACCGGCCAATTATTCCGCCAGATGAATCAGTTACTCGGTCCTTGTATCACAAGAATCGCATCCTAAATTAAATTTAGCAATTTTTCAGAATATTTAATAAAATTGGTTGTTGGAAATACGGCAATCATATTCTTCCCCATGCCGAAAAAATCCTCCCTGCCTGGCCATTTGAAAGGCAAAAAAATTATAATGCTATATATATGATGAAACTGATTTAGTCTTAAACGGAAATATGCCACGAATTGCTGATCTCTGATAGCACATAACTGAGAAGGAAATATTCAGAAACATCTAAAATGGTTTCACGTGAACTTTTTGAATTTCGAAAGGTGCCTTTCCAAAATTGAAGCCAAGAATTAATTTGTTTGTTTAGTGACATATCAACTTCATATGGTTTATTTAATGCCGAAATTTAATTTTCTTGGGTGCAGTTGTAATTTTGTTTGCAAAAATATATTGCTTGTAATTTATTTTTTTCAAAAATTTATTGCTGGTAATTTATTTAATATGAAAATGTATTGCTGGTATTTTCACTCTAAAAATTTATTGTTATACTAGGGGTTAAATATTTGCCCATAAGTTGGATATTAACAAGTGTTACCACTCCGGGTCAAAGTGAACCTGGTAACAACAACAATTATGAATTGTTTCTCCACCCCTCAAAACCTCCAATCTCCCGATCAGAAGCCATGCTGCCGGATGTAGTTTATCGTCATACTCAGAACAAAGCAAAGTATTAAGAAACAGGAAAATTTAATTATAAACAAAAACAAAAGCTATCGTTATCAAAACTTTTTGACTGTTTCGCCCTCCGGCCTTCATCAGGTCTACACCGATTCTGGCAATGAAGAGGAATTTTTGAGCAGTTCTTGTTACAACAGAGAAAAGCTTCGGCGAGTGTAGTCAAGAATGGCAAAGCAGCAACATCCCTTACCAACCGGCGGTTGATAAAGGATGTTGAAGGATCAAGGGTACAACGGACGAAGCGTTCTGATAACAAAAACAAAGCCGAGGTCAATCGTCCGAACGCAAATTATTTAAATAATAATAACTCCCCCTAATAAAGAACGCTGAGTGCGAAAATTAGACATTTACAGGGCATTGATGACAAGAGGATATATTTAACTAACAAGATTTTATAAATATTTAAATGTAAATTTTTCAGAACAGGATTAGCAGAGATAGCAAAAAGACTGGTATTCCAAAGAGCTACAATGGACAGGAAGCTGTGGATAACCACTATCGCCCACGGTATACAGTACCTAGTAGTAGAAGATATTCATAGTGATGTAACTTTATATTCTCTCACTGTAGATAAAAAATGTGTATGTATATATCAGCTTAAAGCTGCATTGAGAAAAAGCAGATGTTTTTGGTATGTGTGTTTATTCTAATATATGAATACGAAAGTTATTATTCTTCTCTACACGAGATCACGAAGAAGCGAAACAAATTTACAACGAGAATGTGTGAGATATCGCGTGATCTTCTCTGATGTACTTTTATTTTTATTTAAATTTTATTCATCTCTCGTTTTTCATCTTTTATTTCGAGAACAATTTCTTTCATCCATACGTTAGGTCTCTCTCTGATTCATCCCTGTTCCTCTGAATTCGAGGTGCCAAGTAGAAAATGTCAACGATTCTAAAGGGAATGGCCCGTCCGTATAATGAAACGCATTGATAATATTCACATGATTAATGTTTCTATTCGGTTAGCAGTACCCATGCTGTGAGCGGTCGGCTTTATTTCTTTTTCTGCATCGATCCAGGGTACGTGTCTGTTCTTACATTCGTGCTTCTGTGTCGCTCGCCGATTTTACTCTGCTTACTTGATTGATTTTTTTTACGGTTTATCAACCTTTTCTGGGTTATTTGGAGCTGAATCTTACTTAGGATTGAAGGTGTAATTTACTTTTAGCGAGATATTTTTTTAAATATTTTTTCATTTAAAGCAAAGTAATAAAGCCACTAAAGGGGTTTACTGACTACGAGAGAATATGACATAAAGGAAATATTATTAAATAGTGAGATTAATTTTTATGGCTTATCAACCTTTTCTGGGTTATTTGGAACTGTATCCTAAGATTAAAGGCATACTTCACTTTTAGAATTTGATTTTTTTAAACATCTATTCACTTCAATCAAGGTAATTATGCCACTAAGTGGGGTTACTGGCTACGAGAGAATATGACATAGAGGAAACAATATTAAATAGTAAGATTAATTTTTACGATTTATCAACTTTTTCTGAGTTATTTGATGCTGGATTGAAAGAATAATTTTCTTTAGCGAGTGCATTTTTTAAAAAAAATATTTCAGTCAAGGGGTTACTGGTGCAAGACAGTAAGATAAAAAGGAGACATTATTACATAGTGAGATCAATACAAGAACAAGAATTTAGGAGAGAGAAGATAGCAATTTACATTGCATTTAAATTTTTGAAGATCAAAGATGACTGGAAAGCAAGAAGTCGAAAGGGAGTTCCACAAGTGAGGAGTGCGAGAGAAGAAACTGTTAACATAGAACTTACGGTAATATATAGCCATTTGAACTTTAAAATGATACCGTGCCGCCAATCTAGTACTGATCTTAAATTCGTAAAGGCTAGGTACAAAAGAGAAATATCATCATGACAGTTGCCATTGTCATGAAAATATTTATAGAAAAAGGACAGGGAATCCTTGTTACGGCTGTGGGAATATGACTGAAGTCAAAATGAAGAGTCGTGACCAGTAACATTGCAGAATATTCTTTGGATATTATCAGGAACCTCTATATACAGGGTGGAATTACTACAGCAGAAAAAAAAACTGTATCAGGAGTTCACAACAGGAAGAGGGACCACCATTTCAACTTAAAGCTACAGAGATCAATTAGAAAAATCCAACTCAATCCATAAGAGAATTGGTACGCGAGAGAGGAGTTTCAGCTATGGTAATCCAAAGAGCAGTAAAAAAAGACTTGAAAATGAAATCGTACGCAAATGCTGTGAGGCAACTTGTTACTCCAAGACAGAACGTTAGAAGGTTAGAAAGGGCGAAGATCACCATAAATAAGTTGGAAAAGGAACCTAGAATATATAATGATCCTTAGCTATAATTAATTAATGATGAACAAGTCATTTTCGTTTATGATCTATTTCATCACGATTCTTCTGTTAAGCATAGAGAGTAATTATACATTCTTATTGATCAAAGTAGAGTTCAATAGTTTCATAGAAACCTCGGAGAATTCTATTGTCATCATTTCTAAAATGCAACGGTTCAGAACTTAATCTAACAATTGGACAATTTCACTGTTACACGATTGGACACTTTTGTTGTTACAGCCGGTATTACTGGCAGCAGATAGCAAATAGAAATGCAGAATGTTGTTATTGAATTTTTATATATAGTTTCTGTAATTTTAAGTAAATGTTTGATATTTTTCAATGATTTACTGCACGATTTAGACATTAACAAATAGTTCCAAAGAACAATAGAGCATTGGTTGCAGTCGGCTACATTAAGAGCAATCGTTTGTGTTCACCGATGGTGTGGTGATTACCTAAGCGTAGCTCAGATACGACATAAGGCCGGAATACTGGACACACGATGACGATCGAATTCATCAGATGATTATTCGAATCTGCCAATAATTTCATCTGCATCCAATTCATCTAACAATTCATTTTTAATGGATAGTGACATGCTTGATTTCAACTTCTCTTGAAATCATGAATTTCATTATCTTTTTTTCTGATCTTTTGCTTTCAAATTGTCCTCTCACATTGGACATAAATAACTGATAGTGTGCAAATGACTTTATAAAATTCTTATTCCTTTTTATTACTAAAGAGTTGTCTGGGTTTGTTTATTTATCGCACTCCACCTGGGTATCACTTGTCATCGTGTAAGCTGACACCCAGGCTAGACACCCACTGCACACACATAGGCACATATTATAACAACAAAGCCTGAAATACTTTTCTTTCTTTTTCAATCATCTGTGTCTACACAAATATATTTTTTCTTGTATTGGTGTTGCCACTGATAGCCTGGTTAAGCTTGCCTATTGTTAATACCAGCCTGGTCAGATCTACCTTCATGGGTGAAATCAACGTTGAAATCATGGGTAACTATCAGGACAGACCGGGTTCTACGGCCTTGGATAGCCACTAGTCTACCGGAAAAAGAAAGGGCAAGCTACTACGAGAAAAAATCTGCCTCGTCAGTCATGTATCAAAAGATACATGATCACCTAAGCGTGTATCACGCATGGCACATAAATGACAGACTAACCTTTGGGAAGGTATGAATCCTGTTCTTCTCCCCACCAGCTATGGGTAAAATAGCAGGAGAGACCGGGTTCTATAAACTTGGATAGCAACTGGTCCACCGCAGAAAGAAATGGCAACCTACTTCGAGAAAAATCTGCTTCGTTGGTCATGTATCGAAACGTACATGATCGCCTAAACGTGTATCACGCATAGCACATAACTGACATGCTGACGCTGGGAATAGTGAAAAATTCTGAACCTAACCACGAATCCTCAAAAACAAAAAAAAAAAAATTGGGGCCATTTCTTCAGCTTCTGGTATTTCTTTCTGACTGAGAACTTAGTAGTAACTATTCACCTTTTTTCCCCTATATGTCGTTTTTGGACCACCTTGTATATTGTCGTACTTACTGTCTATAGAATGACAGGACTGAATAAATAGTTTTTGGCGATGTAATTGAAGAATTTGCCAACAAAAAAATTACGAAATGTTACTTTGTAGAAAGTTATAATTTCCATTTCAGAAATAAAGATGCTGTTAATTTTTTATACCTTTCCCTCCTATATGTTGTTTTTTGCTTTTTAACTGTTACCGATAAAGTATATTTGGTGTGTATTTAAAGCATACTATATTTGATTATGTGAAAGTAGTATTATAATAGTAGACAATCTAGTTTTATAACTTTAAGTGTGTGCCACTGTACAGTATGTATTTTTCGTGGGGGTGGCGGAGCTGGGCAGCAAACTCAAGGGGTGCCTCTGACGATACACACTCTCGCTATGTGACTTCACCGAGGATATATGACTAGGAGAGATAACCATTGAGAAATCCATTCTTCCTTCGTTTCCATACGTGATATATTCTTAGGGCTATCGTGACGCATTTTGAATCATGATTGACTAGGCAGAAGAATTCCCGCAGTAGGCTGAAGTCACTTTCTTCGGTAGACTGGTTGCCAACCAAGGCTATATGATTCTTTCCGTCCAGCTATTTAATATATTGGTGTTTAAAGGAAGAAGACAGGTATTCATCACTTTCTCAATTGTACTGGCGCGAAAATAAATGAAACTGGGGTATAAATAAAGGATGCAATGGGTAAATTGTCGCCATTTTATATATTTAATTTCGCGCATGTTTTATATTTGATTTTGTCGACTGCACAGTTCAGAGATTTTGTGTGTCAATCTGAGGAAAGTGCAGTGGATTCAGAAAGAGTTGGATGAGTCTAATGGTGATTATGAAGGTACGGCAGCTCGGAAAACTCATCGTTCTGGTAAAAAAAAAAACCAAAAAAAAAACAATTCCCAATATTGTCGGTTGGAGGCCTCAGATTCAACACGGTTGGCTTATATCGTGGAGTTAGTTCTGTATTTGGTCAAGAGGGTGGCTGCTAGAAGACCCTATGTCTGGCAGCAGAATTCTGAACCATACCACACAAGCAGGAGAACCCAGTAATGTCTGTTAGACAATTTCAAAGACAAAGTCGCCACTTACATCTGACCACCGAACTCTCAGACTGCAATCCCCATTGTTTATTATGTGTGGGGCACAGTTGAGCGAGAGACCAAAAAAAACCCCCACAAAAAAAAAACCCTTGTTACATCAAGGATGAACTGAAGTCAAGCGTTATGACAACATTTACCAACTTAAAAAAAAAAAAAAAAAAAAAACGTCCAGAAGAGATGCAAGAGATTCCGAATTCCTGGCAAGGCCGTGCTTGAAAGCAATGACGATCTTATTGACTGAATTTACTCTTTAGTATTTCTGTGTAATTTTGTTAAATACATCTGTCAAAATACATGTCAGTGTAATTTTCATTTTTGCGTAATTTAGACGACAGTTTATCCATCGCACCCTGTATTTGAAGCACAATTGAAAGTGTTTCAACAAAAGAACACTGGAATCGCTGAAATGAAAACAAACAGTGAGAAACACTGAAATTGCGACACTGCAATCCGAAGGCGTATCGGGAAAGCGAAATATTCTTTCCAAAAGCTAAGTAATGTATTAAGAAACAGAAAATGTCGTTAAAAACAATGAAAAAAGGACTGAACTCTTACGTCATAATAGTCCTGCTTTATAGCAGTAAATGCTGTACAATCTCACCACAGATGAGGAAAACACTTGAAGCAACAGAAATGTAGTTCACAGAAGAATGCTGAGAATACCATGGACTGAAAAACTACGAATTTTTAGAGAAGATGATAAAAAGGACCCTTATACTTGACATCAGAGAGAGGGGGTAAATTTTCTAGGGACATAATGAGGAGAGAAGGCTTGGAAAATTTGACACTCACAAGGACAGATTGAAGGCATGAGGGTCGGAGGAAAACAATGCATAAACTTCCTAATGAGTGAATTTGAGTAAATGGATGGTGGAATAAGGTCTAGGAGAGATAACAAATAGACAATATATAAGTGCAAACAAGGACAGGAAGTTGTGGAGAGGCATTACTGTCATCGTCCTGAAGAGACATAGTAAAATATAAAAGAATATATTCACCTTATAATACACAGTTTGGTAAGTTTGATATCCGTGATATATATGTATGTATTTTGCAACAAGGTTTTCAGATCATCACCTTTTTTTAATGGAATTTACACTATGCAATAAAACCACTATAACACAAGGGGTTGCTGAGTATGAAAGTAAAAAGAGAAATATTATGTAAGAACAATAGAAGTGTAATTAAGAAAACAGTATATCACGATTGACATTGCATTTAAATTTTTGAAATCGAAGTTTGATATAAAGCATGGAACCGGAAGAGAGTTCCACAAACGAGAAGTGCGAGAAAAGGAACGGTTAGTATAGAATTTAGGGTAACATCTATCCAATTCAACTCTAAAATGATGAGACCTTGAATTTTGTGCTTAATTTCGTAAAGTCTAGATAACATCACGAAGAGTTCATCCGAAAATTACCCTCAAAATATTTATAGAAAAGGCGCAGGGAGGCAACATTAAGGTAGGGGAAAGTGACTGAAGCCGAGATGCCAGGTCAAGACAAACAATACTGCTGATTCCCCTTTGGATTTTATCAAGAATATCTAAACATATAGTAGGAATACCAGACCATAGGTGATAGTAATATTCAAATCATAGACGAATGGTAGACTGATAGATATATAAGATAGATTCGGGTTAGATAAATTGCCTCGCACGATATAATGAACCAACTCTCCTAGCAGCGGACCTACGAATTGATTCAATATAATTTCTCCACTTCATATCAGCCGAAAAGGTGTAACGATTCAGACTAATAGAGGTTAGTATCAGTCATCCTGATTGAAGGAAGCAAAAGGATCTTTTCAGTGATGACTAGTTCTAAAAATTGGTCATCAATTGATCGTTAGACATAGCGTACCGGTTGGAATTAAAAAGATAAATTGTTGGTTTATTACATTTTAACTTTCTAATAACAAGATCGAGTAATTTTATCGTAACATTTTCAATGACAGTAAAATGTATAAATAATGCAGTATTCCTCGTTGTTACCCAACAACGTTGCGCATTGCAAGGGTCTTTCTACCACTTAATTTCTTTTACATAATACTTTTTACGAACTTGAACAATCACTAACTTGCTTGGCTGGTCATACAACTTTTCAATTTGTATTGAATTGACACCAAGAGACTAGCACATTATTTAAGCCTAGAAACGGGGCTTATAGCCAAGTCGTCTATTAAAAGTTTATGATAGTATTCTTTTTTCTGTTGTTTTAGGTTCAATAGTCAGATAACATTACCTCTATTCGTCAATACAAAAAAAAAACAAAAACAAAAAAAAACATGTTCATTCTATTCTCGACAGAAGCTCTCTTACATATTTATGAGTCTATCATTCAGACATCCTTTGAATATTGTTGCCAGATTTAGTCCTGACGCTTCTGTTATGTATTCAGAGGTTCTTGGTAAAATCCAAAGAAGAATCTGCAATGTTATTGATCCTGACCTGGCATCTCGGAATCAACTCAGTATACCATGTGAAATGCGTACACAAGCTCAACCGCAAGACGCAAGAAAAAATTGTCGGTTTCTGGTACTGCTCTAGTAAGTACCTGACTTCTCCTGTTATCACCTACCTTTACAAGAGCCAAATCAGATCTAAGAGGGAGTACCGCTTTCATATTTGGGCAGCAGATGCCAAGTCCTCACTTTACAGTGACGATAATCTAAAAGCATCCTTGTGGGTGACAAATTATTTTTCACCCTGCAACCCCACTCTCACAGACAGATTGTGACAAGTCTCTCACTGAAAGTGCTCAGACGAACTGCATTCCTTGCTACCGGCAGTTTAACTTTCATGGCTAGGAGCCGTCATGCTAAACACATTGTCGCTAGTAAGAAGTGAGTTCCACTCCACAAACGATTCTTATTCTCTTCGTATTGCCTGGGTGAGAAGTAAGTTCCACTCAAACAGCTTCTTCACGCGAACCACTTGCCCTCTGGAATCCACTCCCAAGACGATGTTTCCCCGATCACTAAAATGTTAACCATGCCTAGGTTTACCCGTTATCTTCCCCACCTATGTGTATTAACTCTTACTCTAACTCTCTACCTCGAGTGGTGTCCGGGCCTTGTAAAAAAATCAACTCAGCATCCCACCACCGTAATCTGCCGTATTTTTTATATATTCATGGTAATTGTTCTGATCAGCTTTGGAATTTGGTACCTTAAATTCACTAGATTGCCCGTTAGGTCTCATCATTTTTGCAGATGAAATTGCTAGATATAATCGTAAGTTCTATGTTAACAGTTTCTTCACTCGCAATTCTCGCTTGTGAAAATCTCTTCCGGTTTCTTGCTTTAAATGAAATGACAATCATTATCTTCTGTCTACTCAATTCCTGTTCTTTTATTATTACCTTTCCTTAATAATATTTTTCCCATATTCTCATATCCTTTTATTAATCCATTGTATTTTAGTAACTTCATTGCCTTCCTTGATATAAAAAGATTAAAAACATTTCTAAAACGTTCAATGATATTTATATGTGAATATATTTTGTAGGAATATAACATGAACAAGCAAAACTATTTCAGACACAACATAAACATAGAGGAAGAATTTAGTTGAGAAAAGGAGATAACATTGCTAAAGGATATTTAACCTTTAAAGGATATTTGATATCATAAAATAAATTATATATATATATATATATATATATATATATATGAATTTATAATTATTTAAAAAAATATGATTCCTTCAGTACGTAAGAGTTCTCATGTTTCAAAAACGAGAGCCGAAACGAGAGCCGAAAACCGAGTTAAAGTATCAAGCCCCGTTTCATCCACAAGCGAAAATTTCTACATATCTGCACACACACACACACACATATATATATATATATATATATATAATGCGCAATTTCGTAAACTCAAAGTTTTGTTCTTGTCTTGAATTGTTTGATTCGTACAGTCAATTGGATCCAAGCAAACTGCCCCAACTTAAAAAAAAAACAAACGAAAAACAAAAAAAAACGATAATTTAGCAGAAAGATTTTATAGAAAAAATATTTATGCATAAGTGATGTGAAATTTGGAATCATAGTCTGCTTTTGTTAACACATACAAAGATACATACACACCCCCACGCACATATATATGCATGTATGTCAATTTAATAAACACACACACACACACACACACACACACACACACATATATATATATATATATATATATATATATATATATATTTCAAAAGCTTGGCAGGATATTACGAGACAGGAGTGTCTCATTGGTAACAAAGAAAAGTGCAACGAATGTTGGACGGTCTTCTCAAAGATGAGGAAGAGCCTCGAGGCAACGGAAGCATGGTTCTGCAGAAAGATGCTAAGGGTATCATGGTATGAACATGTGAGCAATGATGAGGTTTTGGAGAGGGTGCAATCAAGGAGGAATCTTATACTTAATATCAGAAAGAAGCAGTTGAAATTTCTGGGGTATGTAATAAGAAAGAAGGGCTTGGAAAATCTGATACTCACAGGGTGGATAAAGGGAAATAGGGACAAGGGAAAGCAATGCATGATATACGTAGCAGGCATAATCAAGCGGATAAACAGAACATAGTTTAGGAATGTGGCAGAAGTACGAAACTTATTGTGAGCTACAAGGGATAGCAGGAATTGCATAGCCATGATCGTCTATGCCCTGAATGCACACGGCACATAAAAAAAGAAGATAACCTTGATATATTTTTAAAGGCTATCAGAATAATCCTGAAGCTATACTGATTGTAAAGTGCCTGCATAGGGATAAAAAATGAATTCATTAATTCTACAAAAATAGAAAGGTAAGACAACTTATAGAGTGAGGTAATTCTGAGAGAAATACCAGATTTATTACTCGTGGCTATAGTCTTAACAACATAAGATATGCAGCCGACAGTGTGTTGTTAGAAAGAGGAAAAATGAAACTACAATAAGCACAGAAGATATGGAAGGAAGTCGAGAAGAGAAGACTAAACATTTATTGCAGGAAGACAGAATGCATGGTTGTTAGCAGAAAAAAAAACAGACCAACATGCAAATTACAAATTAGAGATACCAAAATCAAAAAGGTGAAAAAATTTAAATATCTGGGAAGTGTTTTAACAGAGGACATAAAGTGTGACACAGCTAAAAAAAAAAAGTACTAAGAAATATAAAAACTTCGTTAGAAATAAAGAAAAAAGTACAGAAATATGTAATATCTGTCTTCTTATATGGCAGAGGATGCTGGAAATCTACCCACAGATGAAGAAGAGACTTGAAGCAAGAAAAACAAAGAAAAGAATACATAACTGTTATATAAGTGAATGCCGGGCAATCTCCTCAAAGTTGAATAATAGACTTGAAGTAACAGAAGGATACTGAGAATGCTATGGATAGCAAAGACGATGTTTTAGAGAAAATGGAAACAACGGCGGTACTTATAATTAACATCAAGAAGACAAAGTTGAAATTTCTACGAAGCGTAATGAGGAAAACATGCTTGGAAGATTTAACACTAACAAAACATATTTAAGGTATGAGAGACGGTGGAAACCTTGCTGGTGGACCTATGCAAATGGATGCCCGAACAGGAAATAGTGGGGGGGGGATATCAAAAACGTAAACATTGTCAAGTGCTAAAAAAGAGAGGCAGTTTCGTAGGGATACGCGCTGAATAGATACGACTTAAAAAAGGAAGTAACAAGCAGGGGAAAAACGTGAGTATTTCTAGGTACATTAGTTTATATTGATTTAGTTAATCTTCTACAACTAGGGTCCTTTCAAGCTGAGCGTTCACCCCAAGAGACTGTAACTAAGGTCCATTAAGCAGGGTGATAGTATAAAATACACATGTGCTTGAGCCGATTCTGCAATAAGTATCAACAATAAAGCGACCATTATTGAAAACAAATATATGTACACTCCTGTGCGTATAATGTTTATTTATAAGTTTTCTTTTGTTTCGGAATCATTATTGTTATGTGTAATTATTTATTCTGATCATATGCATAATAGTTTAGGCGCTTCTAAGCGGTGTAATGGTTCAGAAGCATGTCTCACTAAAAACTTACAATTACGTAGTGAGTTTGAACCCCACAGAGTGGCCCATACATTAGGCCTTGTGCCGCAACTAAGCTACGCTTAGAAAATCAACATATACATAATAACATTGGATGTGGTGGTAATTATTTTGATACTGTAATATACAAGAGTGTACATGTCTAAGAAAATGCTACAAAATTAAAAGAAAACGGCTAAATAAATAAATTGTTTTGGATAGTAGACATGAAGATGTTAGTAGTTAGAAAGTGAAATTAACTTAGACGGAAAATTCTGGAAAGTGCCGCTATCGAATCATAACAAAATATAAATTTGCACCCCGAATTTAAAAAAAAATATCTCCGTCCTGAAAGAATCACCACTTTTCCCATGTCAACATACAACATTGTGCAATTTAAAACAACCGCTTTAGTTTCCATTCTTTCACAATACGGTCAGTTTTAGACCCACTGGAGTAACAGGGTGTAATCGATTTCTAGCATTTCCTCAGGTCATTTGCAGTGGTATGCAGTAATATGAATCTATTTTCGCTATGTATGATGAAATTTGTTTCGCCTTGAAAAATATCATATCATCCATGATTGCATCAGATTTTTATCACGCCCAGACACAATTGTCTCGACTGTCGATTAGTTGTCCTACAGCAATTGAATGCGATGGACGTTGCTCTAAGAAACGTAGGAAAATTGTAACGCTACACGAACACATTGACAAGCTTTACCAGTGAGCAAATCAAAGTACTATAGACTGGCTCGAAACTCTCATGATTTAAATCAAATCGAGAATCTGTGGTCAATCTGCAAGCAACGACTTTGTGGGATGGTCATACGGAGTACTAACATGTGCACTGGGTCATGTTTCATTGGAAAAATATGAAAAAAAGTAAATAACAGAATTATTCGTTTTGTTTCAATTAATTTGCACAAGGGTGTATATTATTTATACTGTCAAATTTGGGATAGCAAACAAAGAGAGAGGGGGCGGGGTGGGAGGGGAAGTGAGAGGAGTAGGCGGACAGAGAGAAAGAGGACAAAGTGGATGTTGATTAAGCTGACCAATATCCGTTATTGGTCAATGGTGTTGATATTGTTTCCGATACCTACATTGATCCGTGTTTTTAGTAACTTCGCCTTGACGTCGTCTGTTAAAAAATTCATTAGTCGTTCTGAGTGACAGTCGCTCAAAGAAGCATTAAAGTGAACGCATGGCCGAATATATTGTTCAGGAGTACTATGGGAAGCTGGGATAGGGCTTTGGCATTCCGCCTTTCTCATTTATCGATTCAAAAGCTTTTGCTTAAAGTTTTTGAGCAGGGATTCAATACAGCTGGCTAATTCAGCGACTTTATTTGAATATATATATATATATATATATATATATATATATATATATATATATATATATATATATATATATATTGTATTTATATATATTTAATTATATATAGTTAAATGTATATTTAAACATATATTGTTCAATATAATAATCAATGAATGTCTGTTATGTCTAATCATGAGCCGTTGTAAACTTCGTATGTTTGCTTTAATTTCGAGTGAAAATAAAGACAAAAATTGTCCAACATTTGGATATTTATTTTTATTAAGCTGTTCCTAAATTTAAGCTTTCGGCTCACATGAGCCATCTTCAGAGTGGTTATACGGATATTTAAACAAAGATATTCACCATCAGCTTAAAAAATATTCAAATGTTGGAAAATTTTTGTCTTTATTTTCCTCCGAAATTAAAGCTACTATACGAAGATTAGAACGACTCACGATCAGGCATAATAGACATTCATTGTCTGTTAACAAATATATGTTTATATAATGACCTGCTGCCCAAATACACGAAATTCAAGTTACACTACATATTGATGCATACATAGTCATATGTAAACACACACGCGCGCGCGCGCACACACACACACACACACACACACACACACACATATATATATATATATATATATATATATATATATATATATATATATATACATACATGAGGCATGGTGAGTAATGGATATCGGCTTGGATTGAGGAATCAGAGAGCCGAGTTCGAATTCCAGTCGAATCCATTATATTCACTTACGTGGTAATACCCTTTTGAAAGGAATGAATCCTCTACTTCACCCTCCAACTATGGGTAAATAGCAGGACAGACTGGGTTCTATAGCCTTGGATGGCAACTGGTCTAGGAGAAGGACAACTCTGAATTCAAAACCTGCGGAGGGTCTTTTGGGGACCTTGTGGCATTCAGTGCACCAGTTCTCTGAATTTGGCCCTTCAAAACGTGTGGATGGTCCTGCACGAAACCTTCACCACTATAATCAATTCTCAAGTGCAGTTGTCGGGCTGTCGGTTTCCTGGGAAATGCATCTGCTTGACTCTCAACGTCGAATTCGACGGGAGAGGATATATATATATATATATATATATATATATATATATATATATATATATCAGAGATCAGCCAATCACGATACCTTGGTTTCAACCTTTCACTATCGTCAGGCTATATAGGGCAAATTATTTCCTAACGCTTTATTATTTGTATATAAACGTAAAACGTGACTTGAATTAGAAGTGGTGGTGGGGAGAAAAGAGTACTGAAATTGTATTGGAGGGGGAGTAAATAAAATGTACTTAATATCACCTTGGCTTGTACGAAGTCAAAAAGTACTTTTTAGTATATAGGCATCGTGTCATTATTTCCGATCTTGTATACAGTAGATTCTTGGGCTCTGAAAATGTTATTATTTTAAACTTTTCCTCCTGACACAGTTTACAGATATCACTACGATTACTTTAAGTCTTGCCTCTTCTTAATATTTTCCAGTTTACAATCGGATGTTTCCTGGTCTTACCAATAACTGTTCTATAACTGTAATCTTTGCACCTGTCTGACAGTTGAGAAATTTTATGTTGAGTGTATTCTTCCTACGCTTTCAAAAATGAATATAACCGGTATATTTTAACTGACTATATATTTTAATAATTCTTGAATCACACTTATACGGTTTATTCGAACGCACGATGGCAGCTAAAGAATTTGCGGAGGAAACTGCAATGCAAGAATTTAAAATACCGTTCGCGCTAAGAAAAATATCTCTATTCCAAACAAAAAAAGAATAAGTTGAGTCTGATTTGGAATCTCTTCGTCACCGAGGCCCATTTGTAACAGTTGGTATGATGTTCGCTTGACAACCTAACTGTCAGGGTTTCAATTCTCGGTAGTGGATGCGCACTGCTGATGAGTCCCAAATATAGGACGAAACGGCCGTCCAGTGCTTCCTGCATTCTATTGAGGTTTCTATCAGACTCGATGAATTAATTAAATATATATATATATATATATATATATATATATATATATGGTTTGTGAGTGTTTGCTAATGTATGTGTCCTTATTTCTGAGCCTGATGTCTTATTACTTTGCCCGCTATAATGAGGCTAAAGAAATATTAACGAAGCAATTCGGTATCAAGAAAACTAATTTTGAGGACTGAGTGAAGATCAGTCACTAGGAAGGCGTGCCGCAAACTTCTCGTCCCGGCCCACATCCCAGTCTGACCAAATACCTTCGTTTTGCGAGTGCGAGGACGTAGGGGGTGGTGCTGGTAGATGAAAGCTTATTGATCCAGATTTTGAACATTCTCTGTTAACAATCATAATGAAGACCTGCACCATAATCACTTCTACACAGCAGGTGCTTTCATTATAATTCTGCGTTTCCTCTGCAGTTTACACACACACAAACGATGGTAAATAAATATATATATATATATATATATATATATATATATATACACAGATACACAAACACAAATATATACATACACAAATCTATCTATCTATATAAATATAAATATAAATATATATATATATATATATATGGGGATATGGGTAATTGTGTGTGTTTTTAGTGTCTGCGATCGCGTGTGATTGGGGGGGTGCATGAATCCATCGGATTCAGTTATTGCTGTTGGCAATATGTATGCACGGGCGGTATTCGCGCTTTGGGAGACCCCCATGTTTGCAACGCGTGTAGCATCTGCATGTTTCCCGGCAGGGACGAAAATTGGCGCGACCGGTGTTAATAAGTGCAGAGTTCAATGAGGTCACATAATAATTGCTAGGGGAGGTGGGAGGTGGCTGGTGGGAAAATAATATTGTACATGCGAAATAGTTTCCCGATGAGTTTGGAAGGAGTCGAGCTGATACAACCGAAGAAAGTATGCGTGCGGTTAGGAGAGACATAAGTGGTTAGATATAAGCAGGGACAGCGGATAATGATGTGGGGTGCTGCTTATGAACACACCCACCCACCCAGGCACGTAAGCAATAACACTCGTTGGTTGAGTGAGTTCACTTCGTGCAGATAACGATCATTACATCACAAGCAACTAAACTACAACTATTAATTTCTTTTTGCTCTAAGCGCCGTGTCCATTCAGTACGTGGGTGGTTATGGCACTCCACCACTTTTAATTAGTCTCTTTTAACGTTTCTTTTAATTCTGTATTATTTTCATAACCATGTACACAAATTAATTGAAACAAAACGAATAATTCTATTATTATTTACTTTTACCGTATTTTTCCCATAAAACATGACCCAGTGCACATTTACGCACTTCGTATGTCCATTCCACGAAATCGTTCATTGCAGATTCACCTCGATTGGATTTAAATCAGGAGAGTTTTCGGGCCAGTCTATAGTACTTTGATTTGCTTACTGGTAAGGCTTACCAATGTGTTCGTGCAATTTTCATACGCTTCCTTGGAACAACGTTTATCGCAGACAATGGCAGTAGGACAAGTAATCGACAGTCGAGACAGTAGTGTCTGGGCATTATGAAAAGCTGATGAAATCACGGATGACGCAATATTTTTCAAAGCCAAGCAAATTTCATCATACACCCCGTAAAAAGATTCATATTACTGCACACCACTGCAAATTGAGGAAAAAATAGAAATCGATTACACCTTATCACCCAAGTTGGTCTAAAGCTGACCGTATGGCGAAAGAATGGAAACTAAAGAGGTTGTTTTGATTTGTATGTTGGCATGGGAAAGGGGTGATTCTTTCAGGACGGAGATATTTTAAAAAATTCGGGATGCAATATTTATATTTTGATATGATTCGGTAGCGGTATTGTCCAGTTAGTTAATTTCATTTTCTAAAAATACTAACTCCTTCACGTCTACTATCCAAAACAATTTATTCAGTCATAACAGGATCAAAATAATTACAACCACATCCAATGCTATTATGTATATGTTGATTTACTAACCGTTGTTTAGATGCGGCACAAGGTATTAGTCCCTATGTAGGGTCCCAACTCACTACTTCATCGTAATTTTTAGTGAGACTTGTTTCTGAGACATTACACGGCGTCGAAGCGCCTAAACTATTATTCATATGATCAGAATAAAAATGATACAAAACAATAATGATTTTGAAACAGAAATCTATATCTATAAAAGGCAGGATGTGTGTGTGTGTGTGTGTGTGTGTGTGTGTGTGTGTGTGTGTGTGTGTGTGTGTGTGTGTGTGTGTGTGTAACGAATGCACGGCCACAATTTTCGATGGAATTGCACCAAAATTTACATGCACATGCTCCAATTTAGCGGGAAGGCCAAAATCGAATTTGCATTTCCCAACTCCCATCGATAGTGGAAATAATCGATTTTTTCATGCTTCTACGGCACTTTTCATGTAGTTTGCGGCCATTTTCTACTGGCCAATGTGAGAGCCAATAGCTGGCTGCCACGAATAGACAGGAAGATTCTATTGGCCAGCGTGAGAGCCAACAGCTGACTGACACGAATGTTAACTAGCATGCTAGTATGCAAAAGAAATCGATAGCTGCATTCGTCACAATTGGGAAAAATTTAAATCTGCATGGTACTTTACTCCAATTGGCTCATTCGCTTGCTTAAACTCAACGTTGATTCTGATTCCGCAGATCTGGGTTGGGTATGAAAAAGTATTTGTTGTTAACTTTTTTTTTTCATTCGGTTTTTCCAGTTACGAGTGCATTTTTAAAGCTGATCGTTTTGTGTTCATTTTGTTTAGCTCTTTTTTTCGTAACAGATTTAATGTTTAGTATAGTGCTGAGAAAAATTCGCAGTTTGAGATAGGCAAGAAGTAAGGCATATAGCAACATCAGCACGGCAAAGGGCACTCGTTTAAAGGCAAGGAAGGGCAAAAATATTTTAAGTCAAATGATAGCGATTCCTGTATGAGTCGTACGATTTTTGAATCAAGCACGGGCAACGCCGGGCCATTGCTGCTAGCATATAATAAAAGGTCCAATCGGTTCCGCACAATACATTGGGGAAAATTTTAGAAATTAAAAAGAAACGTCTCTATGACCACAAAAGAGAACTTATAAGTAAAAATTATACGCAAGAAATGATTTAATTATACACAACAATTCTACACAATAAATACATGAGTCAGAAATCGAAACAAATTCAACCACAACTTTGAACTAAAGAATATTACTCTTATTAAAAGAGAAATTAACTTACTTAGAAGGGAAATTCTTGAGAGTGCCGCTATGGAATCTTATTAAAATATAAATCTACATCTGAAAACTTATCAAAGAGTTCATTAAACAAAGCGATAGAAACAAGGAAAAGGAAAAAAGAAAGAAAAATAAATACATTTCGGGTCATTTCTCATAATAATAATGATAATAATAATTATAATGATCATAATAATGATCATAATGATCATAATAATAATGATGATAATAATTATAATAATAATAATAATAATAATAACGATGGTAATAATAATAATTATTATTATTATCATTATTCCTATTATTATTTCCTAATTATTATTATTTTCTTATGTTATTATTGCTATTATTAACATTGTTATAATTAGTTTTTTTTTTCTTATTATTATTATTACTATTATTATTAATTTTCTTATTGCTATCATTATTATTGAAATTCTTATCTTCTTGAACTTATTATTATTAGTATTATTAATTTTCTTCTTCAACTTTTATTCTTATCTTTCTTGTTCTTAACTTCTTCAGCCGATTATTATTTTCTTATTCTTATTTTTATTATTACTTTTATTATTAATAATAATTTACTGCTTTCTATTATTATAATTGGAATACGTATTCTTATCTTCAACTTTTTCTTCTTATTATTTTTATTATTATTATTATTATTATTATTATTATTATTTTTCTCTCCACTCCTCATGCAATTTATTCATTCTGCAGCACTATTTTGTTTTTCACCTGAAATAGAAGTTAGAAGATATATGGATGGAACACCTTAAGTGACAATGAGCTTTTTTGTTCCTCCTGAGCATTTCCGCAAATACTAAATTCACCGATCGAATGTCTGACGCAAGATACGTGCATTCCATTAACAAATCGTTTACATAGACAAACGTCTTTTTAAATCCGCCTTGTTCATGCGTGGCGAAGGGATTGAAAGAAGCATTTATGGAGGCGTATTTTTAAATGTGCAAGCAAAAACGTAACGATGTTTCAAAATGCTTTAATTATAATTAAAATTAATATACACTTTACCGATAAACAAAATGGCGGCGAATATTTCACATCTGCATATTTGCGTCCATCATAATGTGATGAATTTCATGGCATATTTCAACATTCATTTTCCAAAAATAAAAATAAAAAATAAAACTAAGAAAACCCATAGTATTCAACAATTCTTCATTAGTATCATCCATACACTAATAAATTCTAAATGGTAATATTAATGGTGAAATTAACCGTCCCCATACAGGAAACATTAGACATACATTAACCGTTACTTCTGGTTGAAATTTATAAAATCTGTTTTCTTAAAACCAATTTTGAAAATTTAGATTTCTGAAGACCATTGTTAGATCTGTTTCCAAGAGTTAAGGGAATAGTTAAGGGAATGTTGTTTTTTGAAGTTTAATCTGTGCAAAGCTAGAGAGCCACTCAAAGTAGAGTTGATTGGTTGATTGGTTGATTTTGTTTAGCGGCATATTAAACTCTATGGGTTATTTAATGCCGAAATCTAAATATTTCGGAACAGTTTCATGGATTCAACTAAATATATTTTGAAATCAATTTTATGCCTTGAACTACAGATAGAAAGTATTGTTTCTCATTTTTCTTTTATATAGATGTATATTTCTAGTATTTTACTATAAGAAGATATTTTTATACATTCATAGTGTTTTCTTTGCGGATTCACTATTTGCCCATAGCTGGGGCCCTAACAGGTGCTACCACCGCGGGTCAGGGTAAACCTGAGAAGCATAGTAATAAAGAGGTGGTTTCACGCTCCGTAAAACATCCAATCTCCCGATCAGAAGCTTTGCTTCCGGTTGTAGTTTATCGTCATATCCAGGAATAATTCAAGATAGAGGGTTACAGAGTAAGAGGCATAGTTTATTTTTGTTTTTTGGGGTTTTTTTCTTTTTTTTTTTTTGTTGCAGAAATATGAATATGTAGGGAAAATAAGGGTTAACGCGCAAATTGAACAGGTTAAGATTATAGTAATCGGCGAAGCATCCACTTGGGAGTCGGTTCTCGAGAGCATTGCCTCGATGGAAGAAGCTGCCTGAATGGAATTTACTTCTCATCAATGGAATACGAAAGAAATAAGTTTGGCACGCTACCATGCGTTATTCCGAGCTGTGGAAGCAAGAACTGGTGGAAATAAGGACGATGGCTCGTCTGAGGACTTTCCATGGAAGTAGCGACAGAGAGGTTTGCGGCGATTCATCGGTGAGCAAGGGGCTGTAGAGTGGAAAATAATTTGTCACCCACAAGGACGCGTTTTTGCTTATGGTTCTTGTTTAAAGTCAAAATTTTTGATTATATCATTACTTTCTCTTCTAGTTAGATGTGCACGCCATTTTAATTGTTGCTACTGTTGGAAATCTTCTAGAGATATCGTTTTTGTTGCTTGTTTGTTCTTGATTTTATCGACTGCGCAGTATAGTCGTGTTAGTTAGGCAGTGTCAGTCAGAAAGAAAAGCATCTTTAAATCCAACAGATCACATTGAAAAATATACAATACAATGCGTTCGCCTTATTGCCTGAAAATATCTTATATTCAATGACCAACTCTGGAGGGAAGAAGCTATAAAAAGAATTTCGGCCATTAGGTAAGTAAATATTTATTCATATAAAACTGACTAAATTAGTAATACCGATTTATAGAATTATTTTAAGGATTTTATTTAATTTCACCATAAATATTAAAGCAGTACAGAGTGCATTTTTTTTAAATAACTTAAATTAATATTTATATTTTTTCAGGAGTTTGGACCCAAACAAGAAAAGATTAAAAAGAATCACGACTATCAATTTTAAAGCTATGAACTGGACACAGTTAAAAGATCTGTCATTAAGTGAAGTCTGTGAACCACTTGCTAGATTTGCCCTCACATTCTTAAGGCGTGCAACGGGCAGTCAAGTTAACAACAGAAGCTTCCCAAACTGTGTATGGCTTTGAAGCAAGGCACCAGCACATAATATCAAAAGCTTTGTGTCAGAAATTGTAACCATCAATTTCATCTGAGGGCTTTTATATGGAGCTATTTGACTCTATATATTAAGCCCTATTAAACTATTATTTGTTTTTCCATATTTCTTTGTTTGATGTATTTTGTTATGTAGTGGTTTCACTGTGGATGCTTGTATTTGTACTAAGTCGGTCCTAAATTACGTTCGACGTACAAAACGTTAGGAACTTGATATAATAGGTAATGACGCAGTAATCTAGTTGTGGTGGCTGATACTTTAATATCCGACTAACGGTCGTCCGACATCGACTGACTGACCAAATCCGCAACTGACTTGTTACTTTTACTACTCCTTCTTATTATAGGTGGGAGAGTCTATTAACTATAGAATAGGTGTGTTCCACTATAACATATTTTCATTCATAAAAAAAAATCAATTTTTTAATGTATTCAGCTACTACTGCTTAATTCATGAGGTAAAAAAAACAGCATTTCGAAGTCGTCACTGATAAATTCAATTTGAATATTACTCATAATTTCTTCATTTTATTTCATTTTGATAAAATAAAATAGCAACATTCCTTGATTTAAATACTGAAATTGTTTGCTTTTCTCATCAATATTTTGGCCAAACCTTGGAAAATCGAGGATTTTTCAGCGTATTTTTGTCTACAACCGTTGATGCAAATTGCTCAAAAAAACGTTAAAGTGCCAGATCTAATTTTTTGTACCAGTATTTAATAGGTCTATACACAACTTTCGGTACATTATTCTTTTTGATATTTAAAAAAAGGTGAAAAATCAACCTACCCTAAACGAATGTGCGGATTGACTATATATATGTGTGTGTGTGTGTGTGTGTGTGCGTGAGAGAGAGAGAGAGTGTAGAAAGAGAGAGACAGAAAACGAAACAGACAGACAGGGCGATGGAGAAAGTTGCCGTTATATGTGTAAGGTGTTCCGCCTGAGGATGACAGAAACGTGAAACTTTGGTAGTGGTCTTGTGTGGTGTCACTCTGTGCAACGTTTTTCCTCTGTCCATGTTTCTTTGAATACTCTTAGATACTATTTCATTAGGTGAGTGGCATTTGCTTTTATTTTTGCTTTTTTTATTTTTTTATTTGTCTATTTTCCCTTATTATATATGTGTTCAGAACTTTTGATGTTACTAATTTTTGTTTTCTATTTGAGTTTTCTCAATATCTCTCTCTTTGTCTTTCTCTCGCTCTCTCTCTCTATATATATATACATATATATCCATATGAAATGAGAACGAATCGAATACACATTCAACCGTTGTTAACATTAATTTAAAATAGGGCTCAATACAATCCAATAGCAATATATATGTGTGTGTATGTGTGTGTATATATATATGTGTGTGTGTATATATATATATATATATATATATATATAATGCATATATTGCGATTGTGCATCACGATGTTAGCAATGATATATAAAAATATTTACAATGCAATGCATATTTGCATATATCTCCCCCGTCTAACTGTCGTTGTACAAAAGCGAATCTTTATATAATCCCGTACAAATATTTTTGAAATCCAATCCTTTCTACATGATACGTACACACACAGACGCACACGCACACACACACACACACACACACACACACACACACACACACACATATATATATATATATATATATATATATATATATATATATATATATATATAAATTCAAATCAATATTGTTTCATGATATTCAACATTCTGTCTCGTAGTGGTTCCTTCATTTCTCTGATATTACCATCTGCCAATTCCTACAGGGAAAATAAATAAAAAAACGTTTTTATCATGGCGCCTCTACTGCCAAAGCTACAAGAGATGATAATCTTTTTGAAGAATTCGTTAAAGTTGAACTGAGAAGATGTTTTTCACATAAACTGGATTTCTGTCCTTTTGGGATATGTACAAAATTAAATAAATTGATTTTGTAAACTCTTATATTATCATCCTCATCTTTTTTGTTGTTGCCAAGTAAATTTTACTCGTAATAATTTAGAAAGTCATAATTTTACAATTGCAGGCAATTATGCGAGATGGTCAGAAAAACAGGATTCTGGACTAAATTTCAATTGTAACAAGAAATAACGTATGTTTATTAGCAAGAAAAAAGGGCCAATGAGCTACTAATTGCATATAGTAATCAACCAAGTACATAATTTAAACATCTAGGAAAAATTTGCATATTATCATGCTTTAATCTTATCACATCATTAAGCATAAACTACAAGAAGACAGAATACATGGTCATCGGCAAAAAGATGAGCCCGAAATTTGATTTGCAGGTCGGGAGCACTAGAATCAAGCAGACGCGAAAATTTAAATATCTGGGAGGCGTTGCGACAGAGGATGGTAAGTGCGACACTGTGATCTGTAAACGTATTGGGATGGCGAAAGACTCATTCCAAAAGCTGGGCAATGTCTCTTTGGTAACAAAGAAAAGAATACTAAGCCGTTACATGTCATCTGTTCTTCTTTACGGCAGTGAATTATGGACGATTTCCTCAAAGATAAAGAAGAGACTCGAGGCGACGGAGATGTGGTTATCCAGAAGGAGGCTAAGGATATTATGGACCGAGCGTGTCTTGCAAACAAGGAGGAGGCTTATACTTAACATCAGGAAGAGCCAGCTGAAATTTCTGGGACACATACTGAGGAAGGAGGGCCTAGAGAATCTGATACTCACGGGTCGAATAGAAGGAAAGAGAGACAAGGGAAAACAACGCATGATATGTGGATGACAGAACGTGGTCTGGAGGGAGGAAGCAGAGGGAAGGAACTTGTTGAGAGCTGCAAGAGATAGAGTGAGGTGGAGAAGGACATGCCACATAAAAAGAAAAAGTTGTTTAAAGGGGTTTATCAGCTACTACAGAACACCTTCGATAACGTAACTTATTTTCCAAGCCTCACAGACACTACTGATAAAAGCATACTTTTAAACAAGTATACAATTAAGACTTCTTAACCCTTTGGACCCTGCGTTCAAGAACAATTTTAATCTTTCTGCTTGAACATCTGAGTCAAAATTCGCAAATAATATGTATGTAATGTTTCACGGTAGGTATAAAAGATGTGTTTATCCATCGTTCAATCGGTTTCTGGGCATTAAGTCTTATTTCTCTACCACCGTTCAACCGGTGACTGGGCATTACGTTACTTTTCTCTATCACCGGTGATCAAGGCTCAAAAGTTTAATAAAATAAAGGAGTATAGTTATTATATGTAGAACGCTCAAATCTTTCGTACTCTAGGGTACGTTGATGCAACTGCACATGCGCAGGAACTTTCTATTTCATACAGTATTTCACTTTTCTTGACAGATTTTCTATTATCACAATATGGGATACTTTATTACAAAATTGATAAAAACATAAGCATTAGAAATTAAATGAATTGGCTTGACCAGTGCTTAACATCCATTTTAAGCAACGGCACACTGAGGAACAAATGAAAATATCACAGCACACTTAGCAACATTTTTAAAGGATATACATTTAAATGTTATGAAATAAAACCATAGATTTAACAACAAAAATGCATACACAAATATGAACTTACTCTATTTCAGCTTTTCTTATTCAACTATTTGGGCAACTTATTTAGTGTGAATCATGTTTTTTTGTTTTTCGTGATTTCTTTAATGTTTGGTCGAATGAGCGATATGCAGACGGTCATTTCAAATTTATTTGAGTAGACTCTTTGACGCTTCTTATTCTTTATTTTATTTAGGGTTGGGAAGACTAATTCACATGAATAAAAAAAATAGAAAATTGCAATAAAACTGATAAAAACATTTTACCTAATGTAAAATATTTCTTTTGTATTGAAATTTAAACAGTATCAAGCCTACCATCAGATATTTTATTAAATGGTGGGAAATTCTTCTTCAAATAACAGAAGTCTAATATTAGAAGGAACATTTAATCCAATCATACTTTTGCGATACACTTAAGAGGATCGTGGGGCATATTAAATTATAAAGTTTTAAATGTCTCCTTTCGTGCTGTAATAACCGCCATAATAGAATACCCACAATGTACCATTAACCCGTATATATATAAATAGCCGAGAAAAATAACAGCATTTGTGGCCTGACGATTGCATATAGCATGAAACAGACTGTCGCCTCTAAGTGTTGACTTCTATGTTCACTTTTATATTTACACACGCTCTATCTCTGATATTGAGCACTTTATTCCGTAAATATAGCACACCTTAAGAGTATATATATATATACATATATATATATATATATATGAAGAAATTTTGAAAAAACAAACAAAAATCCTTAAATGTAGTTAAAATGAAAGAATTTTAAAATTTCATTTTAACTACATTTAAGGATTTTTGTTTGTTTTTTCAAAATTTCTTCATTCTGTCGGATTTATATCCATTATATCCATTTACACTTGCTTATATATATATATATATATATATATATATATATATATATATATATATATATGATTTCATCAATAAAATAAAAAAGGAAAATATTGAAAATATTACATTGATGTTGCTCGTCCGTTTCGAATGAGTTTAGTCCTTAGTGGGGATTTG
The DNA here is from genome assembly GCA_903632075.3 of Acanthosepion pharaonis. NCBI lineage: Eukaryota > Metazoa > Mollusca > Cephalopoda > Sepiida > Sepiidae > Acanthosepion > Acanthosepion pharaonis. Next base: position 598,594 of record CAHIKZ030005591.1, on the reverse strand, counting down.
GTAATTATTCTCTGGGAACATGATACCACAAACAGCAACAACAACAAATTTGAACACGTGAAAAATTCTATTCTAAATTTCTGATTAATCTTAGTTCTTCATTATATTAATTGAATAAGCTGATGGTGAGTTTTACGACAATAAAACATCCATAGAAAGTTCCCCATCGCATCGTTAAATATTTGGATTTGTCAACTTTAACAAAATATGAATATTAGTCGTAAGGAGGTACAAATGAAAAGATTTGAAATTGACAACTTTAATTTCACTGAAACAGACGTTAAAAAATTCTATCTTTCCTTCTTTCTTTCATTTGCTCACTGAAATCAAGTAGCATCTTTGACGTGTCTTTTCACGCGATCAAAATGGAATACTCCATAATTTATGACGTATTAACAAGAGACGATAAACACTTCTAACTTCCGTGCTTTTTTCCTCCTTTCTGCTTTTCATTGAAAACAAGTAGCGTCCCTTGTATGTCTGCCTTTCCAAATCAAAAACGTATCACGATAAACTACGAACGGCAGTAAGGCCTCTTAATGGTTGGTTTTGAGGAGCGTAGAACCACCTGTTAGCGACTCAGCTATGGGTAAAAAGTTAACTCCCAAATTGGGGTCAAAAAACTATGAAAATGCTCAAATATATTTTTATAACAGGAATACTTTATTGGGAAAAAAATATTGCCAGCAAGAGATTTGATTCTTGACAAAAACGCTCTTTAAAAATATACGTCACTGAAACCTGATATACAAACTGATTTCTTACAAAGAATATATATTCTATTCATGCGAATCTATCCTAAAAATAACCCATTGTTCTTTATATGCCGTAAAACAAAATAAAACTTATGTCAAAACATTAAGAAAGTATAAAAATGGATTTTTATAGTGAAGATAGCAGCAATACATTTGAATTTCGGGAAAAAAAACCTCTTTACAGAAATACGTCAATGAAACGTCATCTACAAACTGATTTCTTACAAAAAATACATATTCTATTCATACGAACCGAGCCTATCCTAAAAATATTGTCAGCATTAAATAACGCATTGAGATGTTGATATGCCGTAAAACAAAGTAAAATTGTAGTCAGAACAATATAAAAATATATAAATCGATTTTTATAGTGAAGACACCAACAAAATCTTTGAATTTTGGGAAAAACCCTCTTTACAAAAAAAAACAAAAACAAAATCGTCAATGAAACCTTATCCCCTTCAAACTGATTTCTTACAAAGAATATATATTCTATTCATACAAAACGAACCTATCCTAAAAATGTTGTCGGCATTAAATAACCCACTGAGGTTTACATACCATAAAACGAAATAAACCAAACCAAACCAAAAACAGAATAGTCCATTATTCATGAGATATTGGCTGGACGTAACGGTCGTGTGTTCTTAAGAAGAGAAAGGACAATAATAATAATAATAATCTACTTTAATGCCAATACGATATAGAGGTACACGAAACGAAGCAGACAGCCCGACAGATTCTAAGGAGAAAGATGTCTTTGATCCCTGATCCTCAAACGATCTCTAATCAATACAACAGTCGATAGCGTCCTTTAGAATGTTATGTTCATTTACAAGTCAAAACTTATTTTCGTTGGTTTATCGATTATGGTTCTCCATTTCATTATTATTATTATTAGTATTATTATTATTAGTAGTAGTAGTACAAAAGATTATTCTCACAATGCTTTCAATTGACCGATTTTTTTTTAGAATAAGATACAAGAAACCATGCATAAATAAAGAAGAATCCTACATTTATCTCCATTTATAAATATTTTAAGTTAGAAATCCATTTATTTTCTGGAGATTTCTGTTTCTTCTTCCTTTCTTTCATTTACTTTTTGCCTTTTTACTTATTCGTCCCATAAGCTATTACGGTTTTCTTACTATCATATGCGTGTGATCCGGTGAGTACGTAGTTATATATATATATATATGTGTATTTTTATATCGGTTTATAAATCTACTTATATATACTAGCGACCAATATAGCTAGTACGTTTTTTATAAAAACATCTTCCTAAATGTAGGCTGACCCACTGTGTCTGTTTGTGTGCGTTTTGGGTATCATTGTATATGTTTCAAAATATACTTATATATAATAATGAACAATATACCAAACTCTTTGTTATAAAACCTTCTCCAAAGAAAGAAAGAAAGAAAGAAAGAAAGAAGATTAAAAAAAATCAAAAAAAATCTGATATTACAATAAAGAAAGAAAACAGCGGTAGGGGAAAGAAAGAAACGAAAAGAAAGAAAGAAAGAAAGATAAAAAATTGTAAAATCTGATAGTACAAAAAATAAAGAAAACAGCGGTAAAAGAAAGAAAGAAAAGAAAAAAGAAAGAAAAGAAGAAAGAACAAAAGAAGTTAAGACAGAGAAAGAAAAAAAAGAAATGTAAAAAGTAGAAAATGATAAGAAAGTAACGACAGAAAAAACATTAACAACAAAGTAAAAAAGAAAGGAAAACGTACAAAGATTAAAGGAAGAGATTTAACAAGAAAATGCCAAAAGTAAAAAGGATAAAAGGAGTAGAAAAAGAAAGAGAAAAAAAAAAAACAATGAACAAACCGGAAATTAGAAAAAAAGAAACAAACTAAAGAAAGAAACAAAGGAAAGAAACAAAAGAACGCGAAAGAAAAATAAATAAAATAAAGGAAACGAATACAGTAAGAAAGTACAAATAAAAGGCAGAAAATGAAAAGAAAGAAAGAAAGAAAGAAAGAAAGAAAGTAAGAAAGAAAGAGACAAAATGATTTAAAACGAAAATACAACAGTTATAAATAAAAGAAACAAAATGGAAGAAAAATAAAAAGAGGAAAGAAAATAAGGAAAAAAAAGCGAAAATTATCTGATGAGAAAGAAGGTAAGAAAAGCGGAAAAGAAAGAAAAAAAAGATTTAAAGGAAAAAGAAAGAAATAATTCGGAAAATGAAGACAAGTAAAAGAATAAAGACATTCGTTTTGAATAAAAACGTACATCTCAGAAGAATTCAAGAAGGAAAAACGGAAGATTCGAAAGAAAATAAAATGAACAAGAGGCGAAAAAGGAAACAAAAATAGGAAACACAAAATACTGGGGAAACTCACAAAAAAATTGAGAAAATTATAAGAAATAAAATAAAAAATAAATGAAATAATAATGTCGAACGACAAAGCCATTTTGGTCAACGTAACCTTTCCATCGGGGAACTACTTCGCTATTTTATACGTTACGAATTTGAGGAAGTCGATAATCAATTGTTCGGTTGGAATAAGAGAAGAGCAGGTGTTGCTCTCTGTTGAGCAAGCTGGAAAATGACGCTCAAGTTCGGTCGGATGGCTTCGATTGGCTTCCCTCGGATGGAATAACTCCAGACGAGAAAGAAGGGAAAGATTAAATCTTTTTCGAGGTACCACCAAAAATTCGCAGAAAAAAGAGGATACCATGACGAAAAAAAAAAAAGCCGCAAACTTAATAAAATAAAGATTTATCGTCAAACTGTTCATGTTATTATTAAGAGGAATAACCAACGTATTTCTGTGTTATACTACTATATTTTTTTAGTTATGTTCGAAATTTTGGTTAAAATCTTG
>CAHIKZ030005591.1:542500-587500 GCA_903632075.3 Acanthosepion pharaonis | reverse complement strand
TGTTTTCAATTTTCTACTTTATAATTTTATGTATCTTATTTACTCTTCTTTCTTTTTTCTTTCTTTATCTATTTCTTCCTTTCTTATAAAAATAGGATTTATTTTTTTCAATTATTCTAAATAATCATTATCTACTTTATTTACTTTCTTCCTTTTTTCTTTCTTTCCGCTTCTTCATCTTACTTTCTGTTTTACTTTTCAATTTTTTTTCTTTCTTTCTTTTATTTTCTATTTTCTTTATTATTATTTACCTACCTTTCTTTTTTCGTTCGTTCTTTCTTTTTCTTTTCTGTCTGCATTATCGGAATCAGATTTTCTTTCTTCGTCTTTTCTATTTTCTCTATTGGTTTAGACAATTATTTAATTCTCTTCTCTGACTTTGTTTCGATATTTCTTTCCTTTTTCTTCCTTCTTCCCTTTCTTTCTTTATTTATTTATTTATTTATTTATTTATTTCTGCCTTATTGGATTCTGTCTTTCATTATTTCTTTTTATTTGGTAGATTTGTATCGACCTTGATTTTTTTTTCTTTGTCTACCATATTTGTTTCGATTTTTCTTTCCTTTTTCTTTCTTTCTTTCTTTCTTTCTTTCTTTCTGTCTTATTGGATTCTGTCTTTTTTTATTTATTCTTTTTATTTGGTGTATTAGTTTCGACCTTGATTTCTTCCTTTTCTCTGTCCGCCACATTTGCATTGCTTTCTTTCTTTCTTTCTTTCTTTCTTTCTTTCTTTCTTTCTTTCTTTCTTTCTTTCTGTCTTATTGGATTCTGTCTTTTTTTATTTATTCTTTTTATTTGGTGTATTAGTTTCGACCTTGATTTCTTCCTTTTCTCTGTCCGCCACATTTGCATTGCTTTCTTTCTTTCTTTCTTTCTTTCTTTCTTTCTTTCTTTCTTTCTTTCTTTCTTTCTTTCTTTTCTCTGCCTGCCATACTTGTTTCTTTCTGTTTTCTTTTTAATTCACATTTTCAATTTTTCTTTCTTTTCTTTTATCTTTTTATTTACCCCATTTTCATCATTCATTGTTTTCTTTCTACCATATTGGCGTTTAACTTTCTTTTCTTTGTTTAATTGCCGTCAGTGTTTCGTTTGATTTCCTTTGTCTCATTTTCTTCTATATACCTTTCTTTTTATTTCATTCTTATTTTATGTACCGTGTCCCTACAGGCCGTAGACGATCAAGGCTCTTTACTTTCCCCTATCTCTTGTAGCTTTCAATAAGTTTTGTCCCTTTGCTACTTCTCCCAGCTCACGTTCTGTCATCTACTTGCTTAATCTCGCTAGGTATGTCACGCGTTGACTTCCCTTATGCCTCTTTCCTTCTATTTACCCTGTGAGTATCAGATTCTCCAGACCCTCCTTTCTCATTAAGTGTCCTAGAGATTTCAGCTGCCTCTTCCTGGTGTTAAATATAAGCTTCCTTATTGTTTTCATCCAAAACCTCATCGTTGTTCATACACTCGGTCCATGATGCCCTAAGCATCCTTTTGTAGAGCCATACCTCCGTTACCTCGAGTCTCTTCTTCATCTTTGAGGAGACCGTCCAACATTCGCTGCCGTAAAGGAACACAGGTGTCACGTAGTAGCTCAGTACTCTTTTCTTTGTTATCAAAGAAATCCTCTTGTCTCGTAATATTCTGCCCAGATTTTGGAATGCGTCTTTGGCCATTCCAATACGTCTTCGGATCTCAGCGTCGCACTTACCGTCCTCTGTCAGAACACTTTCCAGATATTTAGATTTCTGCACCTGCTTGATGTTAGTGTCCCCGACCTGTAAATCACATTTCGGGATCATCCTTTTACATGTATTCTGTATTCTTGTAGTTTGTGCTTAGTCCCTTCTTCTCGCTCTCCTTCGCTACCTAATCTTGCCTATTATGTTTCAAGTTATTTCCTCTGTGTTTCTATTCATCCTTTTCGTTATCTTTCCTTCCTTCATTTTTCTTTTACGCTTTGTTTTCTCCTTTTCTCTTTCTTTTATTTACATTTTATCCATATATGGATATGAGCTTTTTTCTTTCTTCACATTTCCTCTTTTTATTTTTTTTAACTCTGACCTTTTATTTCTATCTTTGTCCATTACTTTCTTCCTCGACTTTATAGCCTCAATTATATGAAAACGGAAGTGATTTCTTTTTTCTTCTTTTTCTTTTTACTAAAAAGGAGGAATGGCATCGTAAAAATTGTACCCATCCATTATTTCTTCGATTCTTCCTAAAGGTAGAGACTTATAAACGATTCGACGAAGTTTGACTGGAATCTCGACTACCGCTGATTGTTGTATTCTCTGTTGTCTCTGGGTCCCTACGCTACTGCATACAATGGCAGCAACAAAAAGGATCATTTTTTTCTCATTCGTCTTATTTGGAGAGAGTGATGGCAGCTTGGATTCTAAGTGGCAGTGGGGGGGGGATGACATCAAAGAAACGCATGTCGCACGTTGGCTCAACGTCCCACAACTGGTGATCTTAACCATTCTCTGTGGCTGTGGGAGACTTATCGACCCTTCAGAATTCTTGCGATCCTCTGTTGAATTTACGCTGTTTTGAACTAATATATAGAACCCAAACAAAGGCAATCCATCACTCTCAGAATACTACGCTCAAGAGGCACTCTGGCCAATCGCTGACCATTCTGAGCCTGGCCTATGCATTCTGCAATATACTTCCTGCTTTGCATGATGGGAATAAATGTTAAAAATTATATGAAAAATATGCCAAAGGAGCCATAATATGTTTTTTAAAGAAGAATAAAAAAACTAAAATAAATAAATGTCGTTTATATACTAACGTTGATCCGATACAAGTCGTAAGAGCCATTCAAGGTAGAGGGTTACTTTATGGTGTTGGATGAGTGTAAGTAATTGCAAGAAGGGGATTTCATGAGGTTATTTAGGAAAATCAATGTTTAAACATAGACTTTAAGAGATCTAGATTGTAGTGATTGGGAAAACATCGTCTCGGGAGTTTGTTCCATAAATCAGCAGTTCTTGGGAAGAAGCTGTCCGAGTAGAACATCCTCCTTGCTAATGGAATACGAAGGGAATGGTGATGATTCATCATCGTGTACGTGACATGGTGGGTCCCTGCTGCAAAGCTCAGGTCTGGTTAGACAATGAAATGCAGTTCATCAAAACACTCGCCATAGTAATAGCAATAGATTAGCGAGAGGCTCGCGAGTTTAGTCTGTGGGAAATAGGCTGTAGGGTGGAATATAATTCATCACCAACAAGTATGTGTAGACGCTTCTGAACTCTATCAGGACTAGCCAGAAGGACTCCATTTTTGGTTTGATCTCGCTCTTGTAATATTAAAGAGGAGGTTCAGCTACCTATCGGGGCACTATAATGTACATTTTTTCCAACATTTTTAGCAAAAGATCGTTTAGTGTTATTCTCATCTTCATTGCCATATTCACAACGTTTCGGCCGTTGTACCCTCCGGCTTTCTTCAAGGACACACGGTCCAGTGGATAAAGGCGTTGGTTAGATCCAGTGACTAAACCCAAAAAATTGTGAGTTCAATACCAGGCAACAGCAGTTGTGAACCAAAAACAGTTGAGTTAAAGGGAAATAACTAAGCGATCATCAAGAAGCATGGCACGTGGAACTAGAGCAATCTACCCCCGATAAATGAACGTTTAGTGTTTTGTTTGTGATATTTGAATGTTGCTAGTTTCCACTAGGATGTGCTGGATTTTCTTAGCAAGTCCTTTGCCATTGTACAAAAATGCTGTTGATATTGTCAAAGACCTCTTTCGTGCAAAATAGTAATCGTTTTAATTGTATTGATGATTACAAAGCAAAGGGTATTGAGATCAATTATTAGGATTTTGCACTGTTTTTTTTCCGGGGGAAAAGAAGAATAAAAGAACGTTTGAAGAGCCGAAGGGCAAATATGACAGGCCTTCTTTTTAACGTATGTATGTATACGGCAACTTGACAAATAAAAGAAAGAAAGTAAAAAGAGTAGAAAACGCATAAATAAAAGAAAGAAAGAAAAAAGAAAGTAAAAGGATTAGGAAACTCATAAAAGAAAGAAAGAAAGAAAGAAAGAAAGAAAGAAAGAAAGAAATAAAGAATGTAAAAAGAGTAGGAAACGCATAAATAAAAGAAAGAAAAAAGAAAGTAAAAGGATTAGGAAACTCATAAAAGAAAGAAAGAAAGAAAGAAAGAAAGAATGTAAAAAGAGTAGGAAACACATAAATAAAAGAAAGAAAGACAGAAAGAAAGAAACAAACAAACAAAAAGAAAGAAAGAAAGTAAAAGAAGTAGAAAACACATAAACAGAAGAAAGAAAGAAAGAAAGAAAGAAAGAAAGAAAGAAAGAAAGAAATTAAAAAGAGAAGAAAACACAAAATAGAATGAAATCATGCAAAAATGACGAAAGGAGTAAACTTTGCACTGAAGAGAAAGAAAGAAAAAATGAATGAAAGAAAGAGAAAAAGAAAAAAGAAAGAAAGAAAGAAAAAACAAAGAAAGAAAGAAAAAATAAAGAATGAAAGAAAAAAGAAAGAAATACGGAGTACACAAGAGAAAACTAAGAACTAATAAATTGCAGAAAGTCAACTGAGAGACAGCTGAAAAAGAAATGAATGAAAATGCAGAGAACGAAAAAATTAATCTTCAACAGAATGGCTCATTAGATTGATTTTCTTTAGCGGCATATCAACGGTTCTATCTAAATATTTTGCACTTAATTTTATGCCTACAACTAAAATGTATTATTAGTACTTCTACTATAAAAAGTATTTCTTGTCATTTTGCTATGAATATGTATATTAATACTTTGATACTGTTTTGTTTGTTTAGGGGGTTCAATATATGGCCATAGCAGTGACCATAACAGTGGCTACCTCTCCGAGTCAGGGTGGACCTGGGAACAGCAACAATTGAGATCTCGGTCCACGCTCATCAAAACCTCAAATATCCCGATCTGATTCCTTGCAGCTGGATGTAGTTTATAGTCATACACATGTCTACAGAAACAAGCACAAAAAAAGATAAATAAATGTTTAGCTTAGTGAAAAAAACAGCAAGCAGAATATGAATAAACGTAAAAATGCGTGAGATATGGGAGAAAAACATAGAAAAAGTAAACTAAAATAAAATTGGATTGGTTGGATGGAGAAAATGTTAACAAAAATGGCGAAAAAAAAAAAGAAATATAAAAACGAAAAGCAAAAAATCGAATGAACTGGCCCTCAAATACACTAAATATTTAAATTGACAATATGAGTTTGTAAATAAGTCTATGAATTAAACGTAAGAAAGTAAGATGGATTCATTGTGCATGAAGCAAACGACAAAATCTGGCTATCTAGCGTACATAACAGTATATAGCTATGGAGGATATTTCAGTGTTTATATTTTCTTGAATTTATTTACAGAATAAAACAAGCTGAGCTGAGATTGGAACCAAAGACCTTTTGTCGGTCCTTCTTGCAGACAATTTAATTGCGACGTAACTGGAGCAGCTGATAATAAAATACAGCGTATCAGGTTAAGGAAGGAGAAAAAGAAATTAAGTTGTGAAGATGACGTAAGGAAAAAAAGGGTTAAATTGAAAGTAGAGGGAAAAGTAAGAAAATAGACATACATAAATGGATATGCGGTGAGAAAGAAAGGTACAATCAAACAAAGAATGAGAGAAAAAGAAAAAAGGAAATATCGAAAGACACGAAAATAAAGAAGAAAGAAAGGAGATGTAGAAAAACGTAGATATAGAAATACAAGAAGATAAGGAAAAGAAAGAAAAAATAAGAAAAAAAGAAAGAAAGAAGAAATAAAAAGAGAGAAGGAAGGGAGAAAGTTAGAAAGAAGAAAAAGGTATAAATGTCTAGAAAGACAAGAAAATAATGAAAGAAAGAAAGAAAGAAAAAGCGAAAAAAAAGAAAGAAAAAGAAAGATTAAAAAATGGTGGAAGAAATAAAAGTTGCAGTGAAGTGGAAGAAAGAATGAAAGAAAGAATAAAAGAAAGAGAGAATGAATGAATGAAAGAAAGGTGGAAGGAAAAAGGAAAGAAAAAAGAAAGAAGTAAAGAATGAAAAAAAGACAAAAGAACGAAATTAAAAAGAAAGAAAGAAAGAAAGAAAGAAGGAAAGAAAAGACAACATAGAAAACGGAAATATAGAAAGACAACAAAATAATGACAAGAAAGAAAGAATGAAAAGAAAAAGAAAGATAGAAGAAAAAAGAATAGAAAGACAAGAAGATAAGGAAATAAAGCAATAAATAAATAAATACAGAAAGGCGGAGGAATAGAAAGAAAGAAAACGAGAACTGAAAAAAGTAGAGAAGAAAGAAAGAAAGAAAGAAAGAAAGAAAGTTAAAAAATAAAGAAAGAAAGACTGAAAAACGTCAAGTGCCTGCGTTTATATACAGGGTGATTGAAAAGTAACTCCCCATTTTAAAATACTTCTAATTTATTTATTAAATATAATTTTTACAAGAAATGGATATGAGAGAAAAGCATTTTGGGATGAAGTTTTATTTAAAATTCGATATGGGCACCAGATTTCGCTATCAGCTTCTCGAGCCGCCCAGGAATGGCGTCAACTGATTTCACCAGGAACTCTTGTGGTATGGAAGACATAACCTCTTGTTTTCGCTCTTCTTCCAATGTCTTGAAAGTCTATACTAGACTTGCTCCTTTAACCAACCCCAAAGAAAAATTCACAAGGTGTTAAGTCAGGACTCCTGGCTGGCCACACATACATAAAATCGAGAGTTACTTTTCAATCACCCTGTATGTATACATGTATATATGTATGTATGCATAAGGAGAAAAATAAGCAAAAAAAAAAAAAAAAAAAGAGGTAAATAGCAGGACAGACTGGGTTCTATAGCATTGGACGGTAACTGGTCTACCACAGAAAGAAATGGCAACCTACTGCAGGGAAAAAATCTGCCTCGTCAATTATGTATCGAAAGATACATGATCGTCTAAGCATGTATCACGCATGGCACATAACTGACTGAATATCCATTATGTAAAGCTTCATGACTCTACACAGATCTATTTTATCTTTAATGTCACCTTGCTTGTTTGAATCGATAATGGAGTTGAATCCCGTTTCCGCGTTTAATTCAGAGTATTTATTCTCCTAAACTGGGTACCAGACAAGGCTAGAAAAGCTAATCTACTCTGCTGTTTAACCCGTATCTGTCCGGGGAAGAAAAGACGTATCCATGCCTTTTCCAAAGCGACTGGTGCCAAATGAACGTATCAGACGAGGACAGAATTTGAACTTGGCTCGTTGGTTCAACTTTCTAACCCTATAAGCGTTATCCTACCTGCATATCAACATAAGCATTCCTTTATTGCAAAATTTGAAGAAAAAAAAGATACAAGTGAAAGAAGGAAAATATTTAAAAATAAAAAAGAATAAAGAAAGAGGAATTGAGAAATGAATGAATACTGAAGAAATAGGTGAAGGAAAATAAAAAAGGAAAAAAAAACTAAAAGAAAATATATGCGGAAATAAAGAAGGAAAAACAGCTAAAATGAAAAATGCAAGGAAGAAGAGAATAAAGGAAAAAGAAAGATTTTTTTTTTTCAAATTGAAAGAGAAAAACAGTTACTCGCAGGAGAATGACATGAGATATGACAAATTGGGATCCGGGATTTGTCGAACAACTTTAAGCCAAATACCCATATCAGACCGTCGAATAGAAAAGGCCAAAGTCATCTTCGACAGAAGCACAACGCTTGTCCTTGACCACTAATGGCTACTTGATATATTTCTTTTCCTTTTTCATTCTTTTCCAGCCGTTTCTTTTATATGTCTTTTTCCTTTTCTCTTTCGCTTGTTTCGGGTTTGAAAAGAGCCCATCAAACGGATATTTCGGACAATTGCTGGCCACTTATCCAATACTGAGTTCGAAAATCCGGGTCTCGAGTCGCGGAATGGTATCGTACGCGTGTGAACCTTCGACCGATCAACTATTTATTCACCGCATCCCTCAAGCCAGCGTCTTTTTCTTCCTCCGTCAGGAAGATTTTCTTTGGTGTTCGATTTTGTCCCGCTCTCCCTTTGGAATCGCTTTATACGCCAGGGTAGCGGGAAGTCCATGGGCTTTCTATATGCAATAATGGTTAGCTATTTGGGCTCCCTGGATTGGAAGTGGGTTGAGGGCATTGGACTCTATCGTCATTTTCCGATAGTGTCATGGAGCATTGCCCACATCGTTGCGTGACATTACGACTGCAAATGCTGGAAAGGTATGACACACGAGAAGTGATTATGAAGAAGAAGAGCGGGTGGAGGGAATAAATACGGAGAGGGAGAAATAAGAAAATTAAGAGGATATAACGGAATGTGTGGGGGGGGGGCGGTGAAAGAAAGAGAAATAGGTGAATAAAACGAAGGAAGAAAGGAGGTAAAAAAAGGACAAAGAAAACTGGTTAAGTGTAAGAAAAAGTAAAGAAATAAAAATAGAAGAAAAAAAAAATGAAAATGAGGCAATGAACAGACAAAGAAAAAAAACAAGAAAGAAACGCTATAAACGAAGCAAGGAGAAGAGAATGAAAAATGAAAAAAAAAATGAATGAAAGAAATAAAGACACAACTAAAGAAAAAAGTTACAATGCTTTAGCTATTTAACAAATTAAATAAACAATAAATTCTACAAGAAAATGTAAATAGCAATAATAGTTATTTACACTATTTACATCCAAACTGTTGTCCTCATTTTTATTTTCATACTAGCAGTATGGCCCGGCGTTGCCCGTGCTTGATTCAAAAATCGTACGACTCATACAGCAATTGCTATAACTTGACTTAAAATATTTTTGCCCTTCCTTGCCTTTAAAGGAGTGCCCTTTGCCGTGCTGATGTTGCTACATGCCTTACTTCTTGCCTATCTCACAGTGTGAATTTTTTCTTAGCTCTATACTAAACATTAAATCTGTTACGAAAAAAGAACTAAACAAAATGAACACAAAACGATCAGCTTTAAAAAAGGACTCGTAACTGGAAAAACCGAATGAAAAAAAGAATGTTAACAACAAATACTTCTTCACACCCGACCCAGTTCTGCAGAATCAGAATCAACGTTGAGTTTAAGCAAGCGAATGAGCCAATTAGAGTAAAGTGTCATGTAGATTTAAATTTTTCCCACTTGTGACGAATGCAGCTATCGATTTTTTTGCATGCTAGCATGCTAGTTAACATTCGATTATTTCCACTATCGATGGGAGTTGAGAAATGCAAAGTCGGTCTTGAAGTTCCCGCTAAATTGGAGCATGTGCATGTAAATTTTGGTTCAAATCCGTCAAAAATTGCGGCCGTGCATTCTTTACACACACACACACACACACACACACACACACACACACACACACACACACACACACACGAGCGCGCACGCACGCACGCACGCACGCACGCACGCACGCACGCACGCGCGCGCGCACGTCCTGTCTTTTTATAGATAGAGCTTTACGACATTCTGGTGATTGGAATTTCGAACTGAACACCTTATTTCGTCAACCAGGAAAATTATTCTAGTTCCACATGCCATGCCTCTTCTGGATGTCTCAATTATCTACCTTTAACTCAACTCTCTAAGTTCTTATTCACTACTGCAGTAGAGTTGTGGGTTCAATAATTGGTTGTTGTAGTGGTGAACAACAACTTGGAGAGTTGATTTATAAGGGGTTCCGTTCGAAATTCCAATCGTACATCGGCCGAAACGTCGGGAATATGGCAATGAAGATGAGAACAACAATCCGAACAATGCAAATAATGTAAATAATTACAATACCTCATCTCAGAAATATGGACAGATATTCTAAATACTAAATTATGAAATTCGATATGAATCATTATAACCAAAAATCAAAAACCATGTGATAATGAATATATAAAAGGCTCCAAAAACACTCCCACTTTGGGACGGTGGCGTAGTGGATATAGGATTTGTTATACATGTGTTACTATCATGTAGTGATGATGACTTTAACCCTTGGATCTGATAGTGACGCACCAGTTCAATAACAATCAAAGGCACCTGATGAAGACCAGGAGTACTTGATCGAAACGTTGTGTCTATAATAAGATCTTTATTAATTAATATGAGAGCTATAGTTCGAAATAATACAAGAATATTAGTAATGGTAATATTAGCTATTTTCTTAAAAAGAAAACATTCTGGATTCATTGACCGAGCAGACAGTAAAAGAGTTTTCACCTGTCCACTAACTGTTATCGCTCTTTCCAGTATTGATGGGGGTTTCCTTCCTACACTTTAGTTTGAAGAAGTGTAGAATATCAGCTTATTGAGTATATTCTTATTTTCTCTTCGAATTACATGTGCTATCCATTTTAGTTGTTTCTGCTCTTGGTAGTTCTCAACTGATTATTTCTTACAGTTCTTTGTTTTTGATTGTGTAGCGCCAGTCCTAAATTCTTGCATATGTCGTTATTTTCTCGTCGAATTAATTGTGATATCCATGCTGTTACTGTTGAAAGTCTTCAAGTGAATATGGATTCGATTATTTGGTACGATTCTTTGTGATTGTGTAGCGTCAGGTTCGTAGAATGTCGGTCGTCACTATAACCTACAGACGTCATTCGCTCGAAGCCACCTTCAAACATTGATCTTAGAAAGCAGTTGTATACCACTGACAGTTTAGATATTTCTGAATGCTTATATCATTCATATGATCTGACGATGATATGACTTGATTTTTAGGTTAATGTTATTTTTTGTTTTTTGTTTTTTCAAATGACAGTGTTAGGAAAAAATACCCCCACAACAGCTTATTGTATGTTCATTTATCTCCTGTACTAAATTTAGTAAATAGATTCACCTATCGTCCAGTTTATACACCTCCGCGGTCTTCTGAGCAGGATTAGATGTTTATTCTTTGTTTCCTGTTTAGGATTGGCTTTCCGGTTCCTTCTAAAATTTACTTCAGCTCTATACTCCTAATGTTTGTACTTTCCTACGCTATTATAACCCACGATGTAACCATCTACCTTGAGTGACTCTCAGGCCTTGTATTAGTAAAAAAAAAAAAACTTTATCCATACGCAGAGTTTTTTATGGAAAGTATGAAAAACATAGAAGCTAATCAGATGTTTCGCAAAGCGAATATATATATATATATATATATATATATAATTTAAATAAAAACAGACCAGTTTAAGGTTCCATGTAATAAATTATTTCACCACAGCCCTTTTAAAGGACTGCGGATAATCAGACATTACTTCCAAAGGTTGAAACGAAAAAAATCTTAAATTTTAAATTTTATTTAAATTATTTGCTCTGAATTTACATTGAGCTCTCTGGATTTTATCCTCCTTGGGTCTACCTATACGGATTACCTAGTTTTTCATAAACTAACTAACTATATATATATATATATATATATATATATATATATATATATGTGTGTGTGTGTGTGTGTGTGTGTGTGTGTGCAAATATATGGATATAGATCCGACAGTATGAAGAAAAATATACTGAAAAAACAAACAAAAATCCTAATATGCGATTATGCTGTTTTAAAACATTTTAATATAATAGCGTTCTCTAAATTTTTCCAATCGCTAAGGAAATTTTATTTTTGCCTTGAAAAAGTCCCCATTGGACGAAATGTGTGTGTGTGTGTGTGTGTGTGTGTGTGTGTGTGTGTGTGTGTGTGTGTGTGTGTGTGTGTGTGTGTGATGTAAAAATGAAAGGTTAAGAAATTGACTATTAATTCTAATGCCTCCCCCACAAAAAAATCTGTATTTTAATAGTCTGAGACAGGGATCGGCAACCCACGACACTCGTGATTGTAGTGAATATGTGTAAAAGTGTTGATGGCTTGATAATTCACTCAGTAATCCACGGTGTCATTGTTACTGTGGTAAAGAGTGTAAAGCCCTGGTTGAACTTAAAATCCACGTCCGTTCATTGATTTGGTGAAATTGTGGACCGGTGCGTTATCAAGCGATTTCTCTACTCGGAAATGAAAAAAGCAGCCATGATAAACAAATGAAGTAGAAAAACAAACTGGAAAAAATAGAAAAATCATCCCTGTTTGAATCTACGCAGCCTTACGGATGATGAATTCTTTACCATCCTTCAACCCTATCGTCACATTCGAAACTTAGCTCTCCTTTTGCTACTCCATCGCTATTTTCGTAAACTTCTTATATTTCACTAGTTTAGACCATGGTCGACTTCTCATGTCCTTCATATTCGAAAATCTATAGAAAAACTGTTGCAACATGAAACGAACACACATGAAGATGCTTCGCTCATCACTATAATCTTAACCATTTCATACTGAATGTCAAAGGTTATTTATCCTAAATAGCCTCATAATATGCCACATTTGCTCTCTCCGTCTCCGCACTTACAATATCAAAATATAGTAACCATCTATCATGAGTGGGACTTAGGGACTAACAGCACGCGATGGATAAATTGTCGTCCAAATCTACCTACTGCACGTGTGCCACACGTGGCACGCCATGCAATTTCTAATGGCACGCAGCCGCCAATGACATCACGAAGTCCAGACTAATAACAACGCAAAGAAGATATTTAGCTGTTTCAATTTTAATATATTATATATTACTATATAGAATATATTGTAGAACAAGTATATTGACCTAGACTTGTATAAAAATACGTATGCTGTTGGCACACTGAATGACTTTAAAACTCTAGGTCGGTACATAGTCAGCAAAAGTTTGCTGACCCCTGATCTAAATTAGGCAAAAATGAAAATACTGACATCTCATTTTAACAGATATATTTACCAAAATTACACAAAAATATCTTGAAAATAGTAAAAAAATAGAAAAAAAAAATTCAATAATATCACAATTGGCTTCAACCACGGCCTTCAGACGACTTCGGAATCTCCTGCAACCCTTCTGGACGGTCTCCTTGTTTAAGTTGGTGAATGCTGCCATAATCCTTGCATTCAGTTCATATTTAATGTCACAAGGAGTTTTGTTGGTCTCTCTCTCTCTCAACTGTGCTCCACACATAATAATCAAGGGGGTTGCAGTCTGGGAAGTTAGATGGCCAGATGTGATCGCAGAAAATTTCTGACAGCTATGACTAAGTTCTCCTGTTTGTGTGGCATGGTGAAGAGACCTGTTGCAATCCATAGGGTCTTCAGGAAGTCACCCTCTTGGTTCAAGGATGCAATACCTCCTCAAGGCACTTTGTTAAGTCGGAGACCTTCACCCAAAAATTCGGGCGTTATTTTATTATCAGAACGATCAGAGTGGGTTTATCTGCCGTAACTTCGTAATCATCATTAGACCCATCCAACTCTTTCAAAATTCTCTGCATTGTCCTCAGTTTTGCACCGGGACATTCTGAAATGTTCATATTAGAGTACAGTATACCGTTTCCAAATTTCTTGTCGAGTAAATTGCGTTATGGTGGTCATTTTCTTGCAGACGGTGCCCAACTAACCCTGCTATATTGTGCAGTCGACAAAATCAAAACCAATCAAAGCGCATGCGTGAAATTGAAAAATATAAAATGGCAACAATTTACCCATCGCACTCAGTACTTTTGTTTTTTAAAGAAAAGAATCAGAAACGGCTTCCAATTTAAAGAATGAATAAAAAGCTGGGAAAATACAAAAAGCCAGAATAAAATAGGAAAACTAAGAAAAAGAAATAGCGAATTTAAGCGAAATACTAGTATTAAAATAAAATAGTATTTAGATTTTTAAAGATAAAAATTAACTAAGGTCAAGAAGCCAGAAAAGAGTTCCACAATCGAGAATTGCTAGAGAAGAAACTGTCATCATAAAACTTACGGCTACGCTTAGCCAGTTCAATGTCTCGTCTATTTATATTGAAATTGTTAGATTTAACCGCAATTTCTCTGCTAAAAGTTTATTTTCTAGCATTTCTCGATTGTGGAAATCTTTCTCGGCTTCTTGCACCCAAGTCGACCTTGATCTTCAAAAATCTAAATGCAATGCCAATCGTTATCTTCCGTCGTCTTCATTCTTGTTCTTTTATTGTCTTCTCTCCTTAATAGTAGTTTTCCTTATATTTTATAACACTCACTAACACCTTTGCGTTTTAGTGGCTTTAGTGCCTTGCTTGAGTGGAAATTTAAATGCAATGTCAATCGTTATTTTCTGTTTTCTGAATTTTTGTTCTTTTACTGTCCTCTCTCTTTAATAGTAGTTTTTCCTCATATTCTCTAACACTCAGTAAAGCTGTGACGTCGTCCCCCGGTCGCAGCGCCAACTGTGACGTTCTATCCTGATCTACCACGGCGCCAGTTATGACGTCCTCAAACCGCACCACTTGTGACGTCTTCGCCGCGGCGCCAGCTGTTCGCTCCTCGCTGCTCTGTCCGGGTGTCGCTGCTCCAAACGTGACGTCCGCCTGTCGCATCAGTCGTGTTGTCTCGCCTTGTGACGACCAACTGGCTTGGTATCGGTCGCGGCACCCAAATGTGACGTTCTAACCTTTTGGTGATTCGGGTGGGAATCTGGTTAGATTTTATATCAGTCTCGTCGTTCCCAACTCGCTTCCAACGCCTGGTTACCAAGGTAACTGCATTGATCTCCAGTCTGCCTACCCACGTTGGGAATTGATCTTAGACAGACGAGATCAAACAGTGGTTGGGGCCGTAATGCAAATTGAGTTCAACGGGGGTGATAACACACAAATATGCATAAAAGAAAATAAAATGAAAACTCAAAAAGTTCAACTTTATGTCTAGTTGTTCGATACATAGGACTGCATCTACTCCCGACCCGTTCTGTGGATTGTGACATGTAGTTTTCGCTAGGCAAGTTTTAACGCTTAAAGTTGTTTGCTCTCTAAGAAATTTGTGTTTCTGTGTGTCTTTGGACGAAAGTCGAAAAACTTATTTCGGTGGTCTGGTCCGAAGTCGCTCTTCAAAATAATTGTTCTTGGTTGAAGAGGAGTCCGAAATTTTGCGTGAATCTTGGTCAGCTATCTTGGTCTATCATCTCTGCCGCCAGGGCCCGAACTGATTTCTGCCTGTTGGAGCCTGGCTTTTATTGACGCCGACCAAAACCGGGGTGGGTCTGTTGGCGTCCAGGGGGGTTCCTCGATAATTCTAAATACATATCCACCTCTTTTATTTCTGTTTAGGGATTTTCCACTCTTCTCCATTTTTGGGAACTTTTTCTCACTCCCACTTTCTCACCATACTTCTGAGGGGCGTGAACTGCCCTCCCCACTTCTTCGTAGCAGCTTCTCATACTTATACTCTGGTAGGGGCGTCGACAGCCTTCTTCGTGCGTCACGTGATCACTCTCGGCCAATGAGGTCTTGGTCGGGTATCTTTCCTCCTCCTTCGTGCGTCACGTGATCACCACTTGACCTATGATGTCTTAGTCGGGCGTGAACAATCCGCGGCTTTGTTTCGGAAAAAAATACCTTGCTTAACTAAAAAAGAAATTATCTTTTGCTTTTCCTTTTCTTCCTTAATCGCCGTATCATTTATCTGGCCACCAACGGGAAAGTATGAACAATAGGGTCATAATTCTTGTTCTACACGTGGCTTACGTCAGGTATTTTATCGCTAATTTATCAAGATGGTTGGTATTCTTAACATGGCCTCAAAAAAGACTTATCCCCAAGTTTTCAGTCAGTCTGACGTCTCCAAGGAAGAAAGAAAAACACCCCTGGGTCCCATTTATTTTCCCTCGGTACATGCGTCTGATAACATAATTTTATTATCGCAGGGCAACGTTGTTTTGTTGAAAAGAATTTAGCTAGCGAGACTGCTTGTGTGGGATTTTAATTTTCCATATCTACTTAAGGCTCTGTAGCTACACCTGTGTTTTGTCAATTATCAAAATTAACGTTTTCAAGTGGACTTTCTTTGGCGAACATTTCCTGATAACACAATTCCATTCGCGCAGGCCAAGTAGGAAAATCGGTCAACGATTACTCGTAGGTGGCCTTTAATTTTCATATCTGTCCAAAGTCTTTTTTTAGTCGCCTGTTTCTTTTCGTCCCTTATCGAAATAACATTTTCACTTGAATTTTTCCCTTGGCCGGTGGTCTTCCCGTACCAATAGTTTGTTTTCATATCCTTAGATAACACTTCCCTACCCACTCAAATCTCATTGTCATTGTAATGACACTCTTTCGCCATTTGCCACTTATCAAAATAACCCTTTTTTTTATTGCCTCTTAGCCGTGTGTGTGTTCGCTTATCACCTATGATTCGGATCTCGCATTTCTTTCTGCCTTCTTTTCTTTTTCTTTCTCTGCCTCGTAAATGGTGCCACAAAGCCTTGCCTCTTAGTGGCTTTAGTGCCTTGCATGGGGTGAAGTGATTAAAAAGAAATTGAATGTCAAACTTTGAAAACCTAAAGAAAAGGTGGACTGAAAGATTAGAAGGAATGAAGGGAAACAGAAAAAAGAAGGAAAAATTGTAGGGAAGGAATGAAAATTAGAAACATAAATAAACGTGATAGAAAGACAAGAAACTCCCAAATAAAGCAAAATGGATTCAAATATTAAAAATTATGATTAGTGTTTTATTCTATAGATTTTTGAAATTAAGAATAAAGGTGGATTCAATGAATGAAGATAGGAAGGAAGAAAGGAAGTAAAAAAAAAAATTCAAACATTAAAGATAGAAAGATGGAAGAAGTAAAGAAAGAATGAATAAATAATGGATGGAATACATGCAATATATAAAGTTATGAAAAAGTCAGATGCTAAAAAAAGAAAGAAAATAATTTTGACTGAAAGAAAAAAAGAAGCATATAAGGAGGGAAAACTAAACGGAAATGTCCGGTTTGCACACGAGTAAAAAAGACATTTTTTAATGTTTTCCTTTGAGTCCAAAACATATAAAGAGGTCCAGTTTACGCTCGAATACAAAAGATGACATTGTTACGGTTTTACTCTAGAATAATAAAAAAAAGAATGTTATAAAGAGGTTTGTTTTACTCCAGAAAAAATAGATAGAAGGTTGTGTTTATATCTGAATCGAAGAATAGCCACCCGGAAAGAAAGTTTTCCCATTTAGTGCTACCTTATTTCTGTCCATCAGAGGCATATTCCAAGTCATCATGGCTGGGCAATAAACTTAATAAAAATATATAGTCTGTATTAGTTTAATCTCTTATATATATATATATATATATATATATATATATATATATATATATATATATATATATATATATACTGGGAGATACTGGGAGAGAAGGAGGCAGACAGAGAGGGGAAAGAGAGAAAGAGAGAAGAGTAGAGAATGAGAGAAAAGAGATAATGAAAGAAAAAAGTGAGAAAAGGCAATGTTACTGTCAATTTCCTTCTTGTCGTCGTTTTTTGTTGTTTTTTTTTTTTACGACGCCTTTTAGTTTCCCGCCTCGCAGTATTTCTTATTCATCTAAAATCTGTGGTCCTTCAGATGTCCACCACCCGCGGGGGACAAAATTCGATTAGTCACAAGGAAAGAATGACAACCTGTCCGTCCTGAACAGGTGGGCAAGGTATCACTAACGTGTCCTCCTTCGCACCCCACCGAGCAAAAACTAAAGAAAAAAACACAAAAAAACAAAGAAATATGATTTAATGTAAACACGTGTCTTTTTATTTTTATATTATGTATAGTCGGACATCTTTGAAAAAAAATATGCTTTTGTCGTTTGACTTCTTCGTCGACTTTCTTTTTCGTTTTTCTTCGTTCTCTCCATCGTCTTTCTTTTCTTACTTAACCACATTTTCTTGTACTTTTTCCCCCCTTTCCCTTTCTTCAGCTTCATTTTATTTCTTTCATTTTATTCCTTGCACAATTCTATTTTTCTTCGTTTGGTTGCCATTTAATTCTTTTTCTTTCCGCATTTTCTTTTCTCGATTGTTTGATATTTATCATACTTTATTATTTTTATCTCGTCTTCTTGATTATACTCCTCCTCCTCCTCATCTTTCTTCTTCTTCTTCTTCTTCTTTTTCTTCTTGTCCACATCTTCTTCCCATCATTCTCCTCCTCTTTCCAGTTCTCCTCCTCCTCCACCATCTTCTTCTTCTTCTTCTTCTTCTTCTTCCCATCCTCATTTTCGCCCTTCTTCTCCCCGTGTTCTTTATCCTTTTGCTTCTTCTTCTTCTTTTTATTCTCCTCCTCCTGCTCCTCCTCCTCCTGCTCCTCCTCCTCCTCCTCCTGCTCCTCCTCCTCATCATCATCATGATCATCATCATCACTATTCTTCTTCTTCTTCTTCATCTTCTTCTTCTTCTCATCCTCATTTTTGCCCTTCTTCTTCCCGTATTCTTTATCCTTCTGCTTTTTCTCTTTATTCTCTTTCTTCTCCTCCTCCTCCTCTTCCTCATCATCATCATCATCATCATCATCATCACTATTCTTCTGCTTCTTCTTCTTTTTATTCTCTTTCTTCTCCTTCTCCTCTTCCTCCTCCTCCTCCTCCTCATCATCATCATCACTATTCTTCTTCTATGTCTCCCTTTCCTCCAATTAACTTTCTTCATTGTTTTCTTCGGTTCTTTTTTCTTTTTTTTTCTTTTTTTCTCTCCTAAGCCTTCTTCGCTTACGCTGTCATCATTAATCTTCTGCTTCCTCTCTTTATTATTATTATTCTTGAACTATGACCCCCAATAAATAACCTAGAAATGCTGCATTACAGATCATTATTATTATTATTATCATTATTATTATTATTATTGTTATCTTTTCAACTTTCCCCTCCTGTTGATCTGAGTTGGGAGGTGGCAATCTGCATGTAGCCCTTTGCTGTAATGTCGGGGAAACATAAATATAAGAATCACATTTTGCGCCGACAACGAAAAGCCTTATTGTCGGCGGCGCCATATTGAGTCCGCTTCTCCCACCATTTTACAACCTCCAACAAAACTAATCAATATAAATTTTTCTTTGAATTTTTCTTTTCTTTCTTTTTTTTATTTTTCATTTCATGTTTTCAATCATTTTTCCTATGACTTGAAAACGCATCGTCATGATAGCCTGTCACAAGAAAGAAATTAACAACATTGTCGACATGTGTTAAATATATTTTCCTTAGGCACCAACATTGAATATCATACACACACAAACACACGGTGTGCGCACCAAAAAACATGGACGTACGTGTGTCTTTCTATCAGAGTATCGTTTTAATTTCTTCTTTTATGTCCCGTGACACTTCAGGACGTAGGCGATCTCTGGCCCTCCACATCTTCCTGTCTCATGTAGCTCTTTAGTTTTTATTTTAATTTTATTTCTCACAAACCCTGTTCTAACATCCATTTACTCAAGCTAATCAAGTATGTTACGCGCTGCTTTCCTCTGTCCCTCATTCGATCCTGTGAGTATTGGATTTACCAAACATTCCTTCCTCATTACGTTCCCCAGAAATTTCAACTGCTTCTTCCTGATGCGGAGTGTAAGTTTCCTTTTCATTCCATTTTCTCCAAAACCCTGTCACTA
Organism: Acanthosepion pharaonis; assembly: GCA_903632075.3. Taxonomy (NCBI): domain Eukaryota; kingdom Metazoa; phylum Mollusca; class Cephalopoda; order Sepiida; family Sepiidae; genus Acanthosepion; species Acanthosepion pharaonis. Next base: position 568,080 of record CAHIKZ030005591.1, on the reverse strand, counting down.
CTCAAATGTTCGGTCCATGGTACGTCAACATCTGTCTGTAGAACCACACTTCTTCATCTTTGAGGAGATTGTCCAGCATCCACTACTGCACAGTAAGACAGATATTATGTAACAGATTTACGATAGCTAAGTTTTAAAACGAATTTTTAAAAAATAAAAAAAATCTTTCTTAAAGTTTTTATTTTAGTTTTAATCAAAAGCAAATAGATTAAATTTGATATTTCCAATAAGCAAAATACTTTGCTACTTTTCAAAAATTAATTCAAATTGAATGGAAGGAGTTTTTTAAAAAAAAAAATGACTTCATCAGCATTTTTTAGCCTTGTTCATTTCAATGTACAGTGTAACCCGGATATAAGAGACCGGGATATAAGAGAAACCCGAATATAAGAGAGATTTTCTCTGGTCCCAAATTAGAGCCTGTGTTAATGTATATAAAATAGACCAAACTCGGATATAAGAGAAACCCGGATATAAGAGAAACCCGGATATAAGAGACTTCTTCTCCGGTCCCTACAACTCTCTTATATCCGGGTTACACTGTAATTATCATTATTAAAAAATCTTCCAAATATAAAATATACTTTTCTAAAACTTTATTTGAGAAATATCTATTTTACAGTATACTTTATCTGATTTGGAACAAATATTTACTTTAAGTATAAAATATCTCAGAAATGCATTTTTTAATACAAGGATAGCTCTATATTTAAGATTTTGACATATTGACAGCCCGATGATAAATGGATGCTTAACTATTTTTCCTACGGTGGCTATACCTGTGAAAATAATTGAAGAATATAACGCGAGCGGTTTTTTAAATAATTTTGTGTACTCTTAAAAGTAATCTTAAAATTTAGGAAAATATTCCCCATAATATAATGTTATATTAAATTTTAGATATTTTGGCTTTAAATTTGCTAAATTTATCGTTCTTATTTTCCGATGATGTCGTATATGAATAACATTATCTACAATAATCAGCACGTTGATACACGGGAAAAAATTATAAACTTTTAAAGGTATTAGTGTTTGATGATTTCTACTAAAGGTTTTGATTTATGATTAGTAAGTGTAGTTTTTACTTAATAACAACATCACTTAACTTTCTTCTAAAGATTAATCCAAAAAATTGTAGTTTTTATTTATATAAGATATTATTGACCTTAATATATTTTATTTATAAAAGCATATAAAAGCTTGTCTAATTAAATAATGTCATAGTTTCATTGCATTTTTTATTTTATGATTCAGAGCAGATTGGTGTTTCTGGTTTACAAAAAAAATAAAAAAAATAAAAAATATGATCATTTAAATTTTCCAAGGTGTTCTGCATAAATATTAAGGATTAAAATTTAATTTCTTGAAATTTCATAAAATTAAATAAGTAAGGATTAGGGTTAGAATGAGAAAAAATATTTTTACCAATATTTAAAAAAAAAAAAAAATTCTATTATTTCTTTCATTTGTGAATAAATCCTGGGAGGTTCATTACAATCCGACAATTAATGCAAGAATTTCTAACCCAATGTGTTTTTCAGCTGAAAAAAAGACGCTAAAACTTTTTATACTAATCGATCGTTCTTCCGCTGAAGCAAGAAAAACAAGAATTTTAAACAAAATTTTTAATGTTCTAAAGAGGATTACAAAAGATAATTAAATAATCCAAAAATAACATTGGTGTTTTCTCTTAAAAAGAAAAAAAAATGATGATAAACCTTTGATTTTATCAAGATTGGGGATTTTTTTCATAATGGTATGTTCTTTCTTTAGCGAATTAGTGGAGGGACCTACATAAACCTTTCTGAAATCCTTTTTTTAATTTTGTTAAATTATTAATTAAAAAAAATTCTGTTATCTGAAAGAAAGTGAATAGCATTTAATGTCCCTAAAACTATGCTCGATATTACGGTGCTTACCATTCTAGAAAAACTGGTGATCTTCACCTAATTAAACTGAATAAAAACACCTAAATTGCTATGAGGGCGGCTAATACAACATTGTGGTATTTAAAGCACGCAGGATCTGATGATCATTCCCCATGGAGGTTCGAATCTTATCGAAGAGTGTTTTTTTTCTTTAATAATATTTCATAAATACTCAGTCCGGTAGATATAAAAATTAAATATGCAGTTTAATAAATAAACTGAGCCTCTACTCAAATATGAGTCTCCATAAAGTAGTTAATCCATGTCAATCCATTTAATAATTTATATATATATATATATGTATATATATATATATATATATATATATATATATATATGTGTGTGTGTGTGTGTGTGTGTGTGTGTGTTTTTTTTTATGTTATTAGTTTAGCATTGCTTGATTGGCAACTTTCTTCGTAGCTGAGTCGTATAAAGAACATCGGATATCACGACGGCTACCTCACCTTAGGTGGGCGCAGGCTTCAATCCTACCGGAGAGCACCTATTTTTTTAATGACATCTCACCAATATTCAGGTTTCAGGAAGGCCTTTGATGTAAATTAAGAACAACGTAGGTCCAAGGATAGACCGCCCCCCCACCCCCTCATGACAAGAATCGTCAATTAGAGTTTCGTCATATAGATCCCATTCTCTTATCTTGTACTACAGATATCAGATAAAATCACTAAAATTTGCCCTGATTTTGCCTCTTGTCTTACCTATAGCTCGTTTTATTGACATATACGGTGTATTAGTTGAAGAATAATCGTCAGCCATAAAAGCGATTATGCAACTAAAAAAGAAATTGTCAAATAATGTTTGACTTGAAGCATCCAAAGACAAAAAAAAAAAGGAATTGCGGTGAAGAAAATTCTTCTTCTATGTGCCGTGTTCCTTCAGGATGTGAACAATCATGACTCTTCCCGACATCCATTCCTTTGTCCTCCTTTGAAAATTATGTCTTTGATAAGTTATACGCTTCTTTTCTCTTGCATTCAATATTGCCTGCAAGTTTCAAATTTTAAAAGTCTGTTTTGAGAATTTACAACAACATATTAAACGCTATTTATTTATTAGATGGTTTATTTACAAGAATAATTTTATATTTACAATATTCTGAAAATTAATATAATTAAAGCTAATGGAAGGCAATATTTATAATTTACCAATTTATAACGAAATAAATTCGAAAACAATTTTTTATTCATGAATTTATAAACCTTTACTAAATTATTAAAATATGTGAGCCAACTCTAAGGAAATCTTTATTATTTACCATTTTATAAAGTTCGAATCGATTGTCAATTAACCGATGTTTTGCTAACCGCTCGTATAAATAAGATAACAAATAACTAAAATGTAAATAACAATCTAATAAATACAGTGTAACCCGGATATAAGAGACCCGGATATAAGAGAAACCCGGATATAAGAGAAACCCGAATATAAGAGAGATTTTCTCTGGTCCCAAATTAGAGCTTGTGTTAATTTATATAAAATAGACCAAACTCAGATATAAGAGAAACCCGGATATAAGAGAAACCCGGATATAAGAGACTTCTTCTCCGGTTCCGACAACTCTCTTACATCCGGGTTACACTGTATAGTGTTTATTATTGTTGCTGTAAATTCTCAAGAACAAAGAAAATGTATAAATTCACTTTCATATGCTTTGGTTTTATTACAATTCTAATCATCGTTTTTTGAAACAATAAACTGCGCCCGCAATAAGATGAAATGTCAAATGTATCATCGCATATTAAAAACTCTTCGGCAATGTTTATTGTTTGAGAAACCCATATTTAGAATTGCAATAAAACCTAAATATATGATGAAAGTGAATTTATACTTGTTTTTTTTTTGTTCTTGAGAATTTACAACAAAAATATTAAACGGGATTTATTTATTAGATTGCTTATTTACAAGAACAATTTTATATTTACAATATCCTAAAAACGTATACAATTAATACTAATGGAAAACAATATTTATCATTTACCAATTTTAAGGAAATAAATATGAATAGAATGACTTATTCTTCAATTTATAAACTTATTAAATAATATTTATTCAAAATTATAACATATACATGTTATAACAACACTACAAAAATTGCAATTTTCTTTCAACGCTACTGGTGTCTTATCAAGTGATGATGATGATTACAAAATAATTGGTGTTAAGAGTTGAAAAAAACAACCAAACCCTCTCAGTAGGGGAAACATTGTTACATAACCTATGGTAACCAATCAGGATACAAGTATATGGAAGTTCAAAATAACGTGAGAATATCCACTAAGTACAATCTGTTAATGCACGAAAGTTAAGATTAGGTTAAATTAGAAAATCAAAATAACAAATAAAGTTTTAATTTCACGGTTAAATTTAAAGTTAAAAATTACAAATATCAAATTCTAAATTTAACCGGGCATCAAATTTAATATTATTACCAAATAGAAAAAAAGAATATTGTTCTTAGCGAAGTACCAATTTATCAGTTAAGTTCGATGCTGATGTAAGACGTATCTATGATCGCTAAATGTCAGGACAAACAAATTCCATACACAAACACGTATATATAATCAAATATATGAACACGCAAGCAGATATTCACACAGGAAATAGAAGGAAAAATTTAAAAAAGGAAAATAAAAAACAAAAAGAAGAATAAAAAGAAGAATAGAGACAGACAAACATAAAAAAAAACTTTGGAGAAAACTTGAAATGTAAGAAAGAAAGAAAGAAAAAAAGACGATGAAAAAAACAGATCTTAGAAAGTGAGACAATGAAAGAAAGAAACGCAAAAGAAAATTATATTATCTTCTTGTACTTTGACATTTACTAAATTCTAAAAATATGGGAATCATTTATTAAAAAAAATCCTAATTATTTAGTATTTTATATACTTCGAATCAATTGGCAATAAATAGAGTTTATTATTTTACGGGTAAATTCTTCAGAACAAAGAATATGTATAAATTCACTTTCATATGTTCACGTTTTAATAAAATTCCAATCATCACTTTTTAAAACAATAAACATTGCGCGTAAATTAAGCTAGTTAAAATAATATCGGTGTCAAGGAAAAAGCGTTCTTCTGATATTTCGCCTATTTTTTGCCGGTACGAAGATCCATGTTTACCTAAATTTTCATATATAAAGAACAATTTTAGGAAAATCTATGGAAAACTGGAAAATGTTTACGTATGATGCGTTTCGTTATGTTCATTGAACTGAACTGATGTTTACGCTGGTGTGATTACACATGCCCATGGAGGATTTTAATTTCAAATTGATATTTAATTTCTATTCTTCATTTTCTTTTGACAGGTTCTTTGTCTTTTTTATATCACTTTCCCCACATTGTGATAATGGAAAATCTGCTAAGAAAGATGAAATATAAATTTACTGTGGATGATCTAACGATTGAGTCAGTTTATATACATTTTTGTCACAGTAATTTTGTTTTTCTTTTTTAATCAAAGCATCATTTATTAAGACAAAATTATACTCAAACACAATATTGTGAGTCCCTAATGCATTGAATATGTTGAATATCTTCAGGTTTCTCCTATGTATTCCTTCTAACAATTATTACAGGTTACAATAAATGTCTCCTTCAAGTTTTAGGTTATTATTTTGTTTTGTATTAAGTATTTTATTGCTTTAGAAATACTTGTAAGTAATTTTATGCTAATTTTTGAAAAAAATTCTTTTCAGTTGTATTTGTGATATATTTGGTAGAAAGAATCATATATTTCGTAGAAAATATGTGCTTCACGATAGCAATCGAACCTGTAACAGCTATAGGAACCGTCATATAGCCTGAAATGCTTTTGCCATTCCCATTCAGTTACAGGTAAGCGTATGATGGTTCTCATATATATTGCAAGTTTTGATTCCTGTCGGAGAACGCTTATTTTCTACGAAACTTCTCGAACATTCAGTCCAGTAAATGTATTTAATACTGTTTAATTAAAAACAGGGTATTTACTTAAATAAATTATATCTATAAAACTAACGTATAAACAGAAAAAAAAAGAAATACTCATTGGACTTAATCGATTTCATATGTTATCATCGTTTACGTTATATTTCGAGAGCAGATATGATCGATCGAGATGAATCGTTGAAGATTATCTGTTTATAAACACTACGACTTTGACAAGCAGACAGTTCTTTGCGGCAAAATGGTTAAAAGCACATCAGATCTAATAATGGTTCCAATAAGAGTTACAGCTTTGATTCCTGTTGGAGAGCGCATATTTTCTGCGAAATTTCCCGCTCATACAGATCGGTAAAAGTAATGAATACTATTTAATTAAAAAAGCATAACATTTACTTAAATTACATCTATAAAACTAACATATAAACAGAAGATTAAATAATTTCATAATATATTTCATAATATATATATATATATATATATATATATATATATATATATATATAGAGAGAGAGAGAGAGAGAGAGAGATAGATAGATAGATAGATAGATAGATAGATAGATAGATATGATCAAATGAAAGAAGTGATCATGAAAGTTTCTGAATCGAGAAATTTGAATCGAAAATGAAGTGAATAATGTAATTCCGAAGAAAAAAAAGATCGTTAAGAAAATAGGAAAGAAGAAAGGAAGGAATTATGTAGAAAGAAAGAAAGAAAGAAAGAAAGAAAAATAAATAAATAAGGAAAGAAAGAAAGAAAGATAATAAGGAAAGAAATGAAGAAAGAAAAAAGACAGAAAGAAAGAAAAAAAGAAAAGAAAGATACAAAATATATATTTGAAAGTAAAACAACAAAAAAAAGAATAAAGAAAGGAAAACATATTTTGAAAAAAAGAAAGAAAGAAAGAAGAAAGAAAAATATATGCTGGAAATAGAAAGAAAGAAAGAAAAAAAAAAGAAAGAAGAGAGAATGAAGATGATAGGTCGAGAAAATAAATGTAAAATATAAAAAAATAAAGCTCCAAAATGAGAAACAGAAACACAAAGATCAATAATTGAAAAATCGAAAAGGAACGCTGAGAATTTAAAAAAGAAAATATTAATATTTTAAGAAGCAAACGACGAGGAATTTTAAGTAAATCAAAGGAGGTATATAAAGGGAGAAAAATTCAAAGAAAGAATGAAATGTTTTAAAGTAGGAAAAAACGAACCGAAAAAATAGAAATGAGAAATATTGAAAAGTAAAAAGGATGAAAATATAGAAAAGAAATATTGGAAAGTAGAAAGGATGAAAAGAAAGAAAGAAAGAAAGAAAGGATGAAAAGAAAGAAAGAAAGAAAGAATGAAAAGAAAGAAAGAAAGAAAGAAAGAAAGGATGAAAAGAAAGAAAGAAAGAAAGAAAGAAAGAATGAAAAGAAAGAAAGAAAGAAAGAAAGAAAGGATGAAAAGAAAGAAAGAAAGAAAGAAAGAATGAAAAGAAAGAAAGAAAGAAAGAAAGGATGAAAAGAAAGAAAGAAAGAAAGGATGAAAAGAAAGAAAGAAAGAAAGAATGAAAAGAAAGAAAGAAAGAAAGAAAGGATGAAAAGAAAGAAAGAAAGAAAGAATGAAAAGAAAGAAAGAAAGAAAGGATGAAAAGAAAGAAAGAAAGAAAGAATGAAAAGAGAGAAAGAAAGAAAGAAAGAATGAAAAGAAAGAAAGAAAGAAAGGATGAAAAGAAAGAAAGAAAGAATGAAAAGAAAGAAAGAAAGAAAGAAAGGATGAAAAGAAGGATAGACATAAATAAAAAAGAATAAAAATAAAGAATCAGAAAAAGATAATCATTTTTCGATAGATAGATAGATAGATAGATAGATAGATAGAAACATGAAAAAAGAAATATGAAAAAAAGAAAGTGAGACAATAAAAAAGAAAGAAAACGTTGAAAAGCGAAACAAAAAAGACAGAAGGAAAGACATATATGTAGGAAAGAGAAAGAAAGAAAGAAAGAATAAATAGATTCAAAGCGGGCAATAAAAACAAATAAATAAATAAATAAGGAATGAATGAAAGAAAAAATATATGTAGGAAGGAAAAAGAAAGAAAGGAATGTATGTAAGAATGTGAAAGAAATTAAGAAAGAAAGAAAGAATAGAATGTGATAAGTGAAATATTAAAAAACAAAGAAAGAAAGAAAGAATTAATGAATGAAAGAAATATATGAGAAAAGAAAGAAAGAAAGAAATATATGTAGGAAGAAGATTGATTGAAAGAAAGATAAAATATTGATGATGGAAATCCAAACAATAAAGAAAGAAGTGTTGAAAGATAAATATTAAAAAGAAAGAAAGAAATATATGCAAGTTTGACAAAGAAAGAAAGAAAGAGATGTTGAAAAGCGAAAGGAAGAAAGAAACAACGATATGTTGGAAAACGAAACAATAAAGAAAGAAATAGATGCTGAAAAGCGAAATATTAAAGAAGAAAGAAAGAAAGAAAGAATGAATAAATGAATGAATGAAAAAAGAACATTAAAAATATGGATGTTAGAAAGCGATAGGATAAAGAAAGAAATGAGTCCTGAAAAGCGAAATATTAAAAAAAGAAGGTAAGAAAGAAATATGTAGGAAAGAAAAAATATATGTAGGAAAGAAAAAAAAATAAACAAACATATGTTGAAAAGTGAAAGAAAGAAAGAAAGAAAGAAAGAAAGAAAGAAAGAATAAATAGAGGGAAGTGAAAATAAAATAAAACGAAAGAAAGAAAGAAAGAAAGAAAGAAAGAAAGAAAGAAAGAAAGAAAGAAAGAATGAAAAAGAAAGAAAGAAAGAAAGAAAGAATAAATAGAGGGAAGTGAAAATGAAATAAAACGAAAGAAAGAAAGAAAGAAAGAAAGAAAGAAAGAAAGAAAGAAAGAAAGATAAAATATGCGTTGGAAGTTAAAACAAAACAGAAAGAAAGACTGGAAGACTTATGTAGGAAACTCATATAAACAAAGAAATAGATCTTGGAAATAGAAAGAAAGAAAGAAAAAAGAAAGCAAGAAGGGTGGAAGGGAGGAAGTATATATAAATAAAGAAAAGGTAAGAAAGAAAGAAAGAAAGAAAGAAAGAAAGAAGAAAGGAAGGAAATATATATAAAGTGAGAAAGAAAGAAAGAATTGTTTATAAAAACATCTAATAAAATATAAAAACGCCGAATATTTTTGTTAATGGTTAAGAACGAAAAGATGTAAACGGTGAAAAATCTCAGAGAAATAAACTGGAAAAATCGAAAAATGGCAGATTTTTTTCTCTGTCGGCTTTTTTCTATTATTTTCATTTCGTATTTCTGTTTCCTATTCACTTGTGGGACCCTCGGGTCTGGGGACTGCAAACCAAAACCAGTGCCTATCAATGACATATACAATGCATATATCTGATTCATTTCTATTCAGGAGACAACGACCCCAACCCACACATCTATCACAAAATAAAAAAAAAATAAGAGCCCCTTGCCGTGAACCCCTAATCTGGTCCTAACCCCTACTCTCACCCCTAACCACACAATACCTTAACCAGTTTTCGCATTCACACCCAAGCCCGTTACCATAAAGGCTTGTCACGTTTTTCTTTTGTTTCTATATACGTCTATTTCCTTTATAGAATAAATGTCGCCCATCATAGCTTGTAGATGACGACGAAAATACTTCCTCTAGATCTTAAAACATAAATAAAAAAAAGTTAAGCAATATATATATATATATATAATAATCAGTGTACCCGGCTACTTTTTTTAATACAAAGTTTTTGATTAAACATGTTAGGCCCGTTTTGCCTGTGGTAAAAAATCTACCGTTCACCTTCATATCAGCGCGCATGCGCGTATAGTTGTTCACTTTTTTTTTATTTCGAGGTGGATATTGTTAACGCATATTTTCGAAATGGTGGTTCGCTCTCTTCCACAACCAGATCTACCGCTGTTGCTGCAGTTAATGTCAATAAGCAATTATTTGCATGTTAATTCTTTAAAAAAGGTTGTCAAGGCCATGATGGCACTAAAAATGTCGTTTCTCTTTTTCTGGTAATGGCTGACATCCTTATAACGATTATTGGACTGCTCGATAAAAAAATAAAGAAGTACTCTTAAATAAAAATAATACCTCAATTTTTATTGGTCTAACGATTTTTCAGAAACAAATAAATCCGAATTCGATAGGATACCACTAGCCCTGAAATGTTAATTACATATTTTATCATCTTTACTTACCAATAATGGCCCGATGTTCTATGTTGTTCCAGTTATTTTAAATATTTCTAATAAAAGGCATATACGATAAACACGCCAATATATTGTTTACATAGTTATTTTTCAAGCATAGCTGTGGCACAAGGCCGAAAGAATGGGGCATCTAGTGAGGACCGAACTCACTTTTCAGTTGTAATTGTTCTAGCGAGACAAGCTTGCTAACCATTTCACCACGCCGAGGTGCCCCAGTGTTTATATATTAATAACAATTTCTATAAAAATTTGGCATCCATTAATCGAACAGTTAGCATTAATTTCTGTTAAAATTTATAAAATCTTTCTCTGAAATATCTTTTTTTCAGAAAAAAAAGGATTTTTTAAAAAAATCCACTAGCTGTTATAGCTCTTTCTACAGTGTGTCCAGTATAAAAGCTGCTAATTCAGATAGACGTGAGACAACCATTGAAAACTGGTGACAACTAATGTGACTGAATAATTCAAGAAGAATTTCTTCACAATTCCTAAATTCCCACGTCGGATGATCTTTGAAAATTACGATAACTTGATGCTCAAAATCACTGAGTTGTTTAAACATAGCAGAGGGACAGGACGAAAGACGAATGATGTCTGCTTAAAACCTTTAAATGTCAAGTCACAAGATCGAGCTGCAATTAATTATTCATAAAAGACCCAAACAGTTAAGTAATTACGAAAGAGTCGAATAATAACATTGGTCAATACGATTTTTGGTGCCAAGAAACAAAACGTTTTTAGCTACTTTGATGGTGCTGATTCCGAAAATTACGACCTTGGCAGATTGCGAAATTTAGTTAATAAAGATCGTAGAAACCAATCAATTTTCAGGTAGGCCGAACAATCTATGTCAGCCACATGAAATAAACTATTTTTATAAGAAAAAAGTAATTTGAGTCAAAAATTTTAAAACAGAAATAGCGAATTATTCCAATTTATCGCTAAAATTCAAATTAACTGATAAACTTTATCAGTAATACACTTTAATAAACCTGATAATTAAGGTGACATAAAAAAAATGAAACCATAAAACCTGTTTATATTCATAAATTTATCCATAACTTTTATTCCTTCACTACGGAAGGAAAGCAAGTACATTGAGAGCATTTTGTTTTTACATTTGGAAAGAAACTCCAACTAAAGACATCCCAATTGAATGCACCTATTCCATTGTACATGATACTGCTGAAGTATCAAAAGAGACTTAAATAACATTGAACATGACAGACAATCAAGAAAAAGACAAATTTTATCATAGTTCTTATGTTGACGAAAGTTTTATTTCTGCTGTTAGTTTATCAAATGATTTGATGAAAATACTTGTTGGTTTTAGTATATTCAATCGTGTTATTTTTAAAGATTTATTTACCGGTTTAAATAAGAGTTGAGAGGTTTCTACGATTATTACGAGAAATATTGCCATCGGTCAATATCATAGATACAGAAAACAAATGAAAAAAATGCTTTTTTTTCCCAAAAATGAGGCATTTCTGTACTGCAAAAACGTCAACTAACCAAGAAAAAGTAAGATCATTTTCAGATTCAGCGCCCTGTAGCTAAAAAAGATATTTGGTGTCTCGACATCATTTCAATTTTTTTTTCTAACCAGTGTTATTCAAGGTCATGAATATTCAATAAATTTCTTCAAGGTTATCCAAGGTCTATTATTCCTGAAAGATAAAAAAAAAAATGATAATAAATTTACCGCTTTTATACTTTGCATTAGTTCATACATTATTAACTATAATAATGTCCTCGTCTTTATTGCCACATTCCGACGTTTCGGGCGTAGTACACTCTGGCCTTCTTCGAACTAAACGCTTTACTTCGTCCGCGGAGGTAGATTGTCCTAGTCCCATGTGTCATGACTCTTCCGGATATCTCAGTTATCTCCCTTTAATTCAATTCTCCAACTTTTTGTTCACCAATGCCTTAGTCAGGTATTGATCAGATCCAGTGACTTGACTCAAAGTGTTGTGAGTCAAATACCAGGACACGGCACTGGTCAGAATGTTTATAATTATCGCCTACCTTTGTAAAAGTAATGCAGTTTTAGTATTTCAAACTTGATCATACAGAATGCCCATTAAAAAAAAAAGTAAATTCAGAAAGAAATGGATTTAACTATCATGATTCATGCACAAAGTCAGCAATCATCGTAGATGTTTGAAATGTTTGCCTGAATGTTCAACACAAAGTTGTAAGCATGGTAAGCAGGAGGCAGTAGCTTTATTCAAGATCATGAATATTCAAGAAACTTATTCAAGTTTATTCAAGGTCAATTATTCCTGAAAGATGATACAGTGACAATAAATCTTCCGCCTTTTTTATACTGGGCACTATGTCGTACTGATATCTGTTTCCTTCCTAACCTTCTGTTTATATTTGTGTGGAACATCAATATCTTTATTATGTCATTATTTTTTCTTCGAATTACATGTGCTATCCCAGTTTAGTGTGGCTTCACTTAAAAGTCTTTTAGTGATATTATTTGTTTTATTTGGCAAACATTTGACTGGGAAGCAAGAAAGCGGAAATGCGAGAGACGAAACATTAAGCATAGAATTTACGGTTAGAGCTAGCAATATCAACTTATGAGACCTAACTGCCAATCTAGTATTGCGCTTTGAACATTTCCCGGGAAAATATTTATAGAAAATGCATAGGGGGGCGCAACATTACGGCGATGGCAAAGTTACTGAAGCCGAGATCCTAAGTCTGTTCTACAAATACTTTCATGGAAATTGCTCCGAGGAGCTGCATTCGCTGGTTCCCAGACGTCATGAGTTCCAGCGCCCTACGATGCTGGCATCCCGCTCTCACCCCTTCACTCTCGAAACTCCTAAATGTAGCCGTCTCTTCTACTCTAATAGCTTCATGTCTCGCACTTCTTGCCTGTGGAACTTCCTTCGCTTCTCCTGTTTCCCTGTGAGCTATAATCTCCAGCTATTCAAGTGTAATGTCAATCGACATCTCCAGTTGCCTTGATCTATCCACTACGCTCATTCTTTCTTCTATCACTCCTATCTGATCTTGCTCTAAATTTTCTGTAACCCCTTGCGTCCTAGTGGCTCCCCGCCTTGCTTGGGGTGAAATGCTTAAAAAAAAAAAGAAAAAAAAAAGTAACATAGCAGGATCAGCAGAACAGCTACGGCAGTAATATTCAATGCATGGACGAAAAGTAGATATATATGCGATAAATTCTGGCGAGAAAAATTCTCTAAGTGAAACAAATTTCCTAGCACCTTCCTTGTATCTTCTTTTAGTTTAATGATTTTTTATTCTGTGTGATCGATAGTCGTTATTATGCCATTCAGGTTTCATCCGCTTAAAGCCATTGTTAATCATGAATCTTAAAAAATTACTGCATATTGCTGATAATTTAGGCATTTCTCAACGAGTTGGACGCCATCGTTATTCTAGGGCAGACATGGTTATTTAAGAACATGACTCGAGTTCTTTGGTTAAGGTTAGGGTTTTGCAGGATTAGTGTTGTTGAAACAAAAAACTACTCCTAGCGCAGTCTGTTCTACGTTAGAATTCCTTATCTCCCGATAGTAAATTTGTGTTTCTTCTATTTCTTTATGCCGTGTCATTTAAGGACGTAGGTGATCATAGCTCTCCACAATTTTCTTTCCTTTGTAGCTCTTAATAAATATTTTCTTTTTGTTATATCTTCTAAATTTTCCCCGCCATTCATTTGCTTAAACTCATTATGTTATGCGTTGTTTTCCTGTCAATCGTGCCTTCAAACTGTCCTGTAAGTATCAGATTTGTCAAGCCCTCTTTTCTCATTATTCACTGCCATATAAGAGGACTAATATTACGTAACAGTTCAGTACTCTTTGCTTTGTTTCTAGCGATTTTTTTTTCTGTTTCTTAATACTCTTCTTAGCTTTTAGAACGCATCTTTGCTTATTCAGGTCTTCTGTTAAAACATTTTCCAGATATTTAAATTTTGTCCTTGTTTGATGTTGTCATTCCCAGAGTGTAATTTTTATGTTGGGCTGTCCCTTTTGCTAACGACCATGTTCTCCGTCTTTTTAATATTAACCTTTAGTCCTTTTGTTTTTCGCTTTCCTTTCCTAAATTCTGTTGAACTTCTTGTAGCTTCCATTCCCTATCCGTTATCAACATTGTGTTATCTGCATATCTCATGTTGTTAAGAGGGTGGCTGCTAATTATGAATCCAATAGGAATTTAAGCTCCTGCAGAGTTCCTTATTAATTTTATATTCCGTATTTTTATGATGCTTTTATATTAAGTGCCGTCACTATTTTCATTGCAATTCTAGATCATACACTCTACTTTGAATAGGTTTAAATTAAGTCCTAATTTTTGCAACACTTGGTGTAGAATGTTGATATGTTTCGAAAGATAATTTTTACCCCAGCTTTGAATACCGATTTCATTAGCTTTGCCAGTCACCTCATTAACAGTACACTAGTGTCTATGGGGAAAACAGACGAAACCGAATTATATCCTGAAAAATTACCAACATCTTTTAGTTAATACGAATTATAGGAATTAAAATATCCATTATAGTTAAGTAGCAACTATCAAACTTCTCGATGTCATCATTTTCCAGTTCAGTATTTTCGAAAATGAGGAAGACCGAATATCTTATTTTGTCCTTGCTTAGTAACTCTTGTTTCCTGTTTTTTTTTTTTTTACGGAGAAAGTATGAAAAATGCCTAATATCCTCTCCAGACTGCTTTTATGACCAAGATAATGATATTTCTGAAATTTACCTATTCCCATTTAGAAAACTGGCAAATGTGAACATTCTGGTTCACGCAAAGTAGAAATAAAACGACGTATGATTCAACAGAAGGATTTATGTATTTTAGGATTAAACAAGAGAGACCACAAGACATTTAGAAATTATTAGTTTTTTCGCAGTTTACGCTTATACTTAAATTAATTTCACGAATAAGCCCTCAAATATACTCTGCAATCATGTTTCTGTTATATGATAATTGGTAGCCAGAACGTTCTAGAAATTCTTAAACGTTTATTAGAAACACCTCGAAAGTTCTTGAAACTTCTAGAAAGTTGTAGAAAATTCTCCATCAGGAACTGAGCGATGAATCTGTCTGGAAAAAGGGAGAACATTTTGTCACCGCTGATTCAAAAACGGTCAAGTCATCTCCGTGACGACTCACCACTTGCCTACTCAGTGCGAGAACAAGAAAACTGGTACAACTTCAAACCGGTGTTGGCCGTTATAGTAGGCTTTGTTCCTCTTCGACATATTGATATTTATATTGTCGCCATCTCTATGACTTACTTAAAGAACTAGCCTCATTGCTGAAGTGGTTCGAAGATAACTATATTGGAAGAGGAAATCGATGTGGAACCAGTAGAAAACCTCCTCTCTTTCCCTCGGAAATATGGAATATATAAGAGAGAACCTGTCTATATTTCTGAGATGAGGTATTATGTACTCTATTTACATTATTCGAGCTATTCTCCTCATCTTTGTCGCCATATTTATTACAGCGTTTCGTTCGTTGTACGCTCCGGCCTTCTTCAGGTGGTGGGAATCTCGAACAGAACCCTTTATTTCGCTCACTAGGGTAGACTGTTCTAGTTCCAAGTAACCATGTGTAATGATATCAGTTATCAATTATCTCCTGTTAATTCTTCTCTCCAAGTTCTCCACTGCCTTAGCTGGGTATTGAACTCTCACTCTTTGGGTCCTGTCACTGGATCCAACTAACGCCTTTATCCACTGTGCCATGTGTCTTCAAGGACACGTGACACAGTGGATAAAGGCGTTGGAAACTAGAACAGTCTACCACAGTGAGCGAAATAAAGGGTTCAGTTCGACATTCCAACCACCTGAAGAAGGCCGGAGCGTACAACAGCCGAAACGTTGTAATAAATATGGCGAAAAAGATGAGGACAATAATCCGAATAATGTAAATAGTGTATAAGAGAAACGTTGTACAAGGAAGATCGGACAAACATTCATCCTGAAACAACAAACAGAAGACTGCTCACAGTGCTGGGGATGAAGCACCCGACACTATAGAGAAAAAATGCTCCTAATAAATTACTGTTATTCAGTTTTTAAAAAGTTATATTTTTAAAAAATGATCCTTAATAAAGTATTTTCATTCGGTTTGAAAATTTATGTTTTAAAAATTGACCATTAATAAATTATTTTTATTCGGTCGCTTTTATTTGTTTTTAAAATGTCGACGAGAAAATATCATAGTTTGAATCTCGTTGATTTGTCCTCGCGCTGAGTAGGCTGTTGGTTAGTTGCCCTGGAGTTGAATTGTCATGAAGATCAGTTGATTGTGTTGAGTCGGCGGTGTTGATTCGGTGGTTTTGAGTCGGTGGTGTTGAGGCGGTGGTGTTGTGTCAACGGCGTTGAGTTGGCAGTGAAAAGTCGTTCAGTACCAGTCTGGAATGCAGGGGAAAATAGGTTAGTTTGAAAACATCGATGTTTAGGTCAAAAGAAAAAAAAGCTTTAAAAGGAATAATAGACATTTCCTTTGCTTTTCTGACAAAAGAAACAAGTAAATTATCGGTACTGACCAAAGAGAAAAAAATCAAAATTTTTTACACGGTATTATCAGTCCCCAAAATTTGGAATTAAGTTGTTCGCTTTTATGATGAAAAGTCATAGAACACCAGAATCTTTCAAGAAGGTTTTGCCTATTGCGCTAACCTTTCTATACGCTCTGTATATATTGGGTTGTTCAAAAGTTCATTCGCTGTATTAAGATAGAAGTTTGAATTAATAATCAACCTATCTTTTTGGCCAAAAATATATATAGCAAGCTGCCTCAGCAATCTCTCCATCTTGTAATCACCAGCGGAGCTGAAAACCGAGATAAAACGATACATATTTGTTTAATCATCTGAAATCAAGTGAGGCAATAAAGCCACTAAGACACAAGGGCTCACCGAATGCAAGAAAAAGTAGGGAGAACAATAAAAGAACAGAAATTAAGAAAAAAGAAGGTAACGATTGACATTGCATTTGAATTTTTGAATATCGAATTTGACTGGGAAGCAAAAAAAGCAGAAGAGACTTTCACTAGTGAGAAGTACAAGAGAAGAAACAAGAAGCATAGAATTTACGGTTACAGCTACCAATATCAAATGTGAAATTATGAAACCTAACTGCCAATCTAGTACTGCGCTTAAATTCGCGACGTCCAGGTACTGACGAAGAAAGCTGCACTGAACATTTCCCGGGAAAATATTTATAGAAAATGCACACGAGAGCAATGTTACGACGATGGCAAAGTGACTGAAGCTGAAATGCCAGGTCAGGACAAGTAACGTATTAGAATCAGCAGACTAGCTATGGCAGTAATATTCAATGCATAGACTAATTCTCTAACATGTCTAAGTAAAACAACACTCCTATCACCTTCCTTGTTTGGTTTGGTTTGGGTTGTTTTGTTTTGTTTTACAGAATGTCAACCTTCAATGGGTTATTTAATGCCAAGAATTTTTATTGCTGGTAATACTTTTTTTCCAGAAAAGTATTGCTGGTAATACTTTTTTCCAGAAAAGTATTGCTGGTAATAGTTTTTCCTTCAAAAATCTATTTCTGGTAATATTTTTTTCAAAACAATTTCTGGAAATATATTTTTTTCAAAAATGTATAGTTGGTAATAGTTTTTTTAAGTATCGAAGGTAATCATTTTTTCCTTCCAAAATTATTGCTGATGATAATTATTTTACAAAATATTTCTGGTATTAAAACCTATTTTTACACTTTCATAGTATTTTGAGCCAAGTTTGGGTGTTAACTATTTGTCTATAGCTGGGACTCTAACAGACACTATCACCACGGGTCAGGGTGGACCTGGGAACACCAGCAATTACGAAGTGGTTCCACGCTTCTTAACACCTCTTGATCAGAGTCCTTTCTGTTTATCGTCTTACCAAGGAACACGGATGTAGTTCATCGTCATTCCCAGGACAGACATTCCTTGAAACTGAAGGTAAAGGCTTACCGAATTGGGAGATTGTAGGGGCGTGTAAGGAAGGTTCAAGGGTTACATATTATAAGGATATGTAAGATAGATAACGGTTGATGCTCGAATGAAGAGGTTAGGATTGTAGTGATCAAGGAAGCATCATCTTAGGAGTTCGTTCCAGAATGCAACAGTTCTAGAAAAGAATCTTCCTCAGTGGTACTTTTTCTTTACCAATGGATTATGAAGAGAATGAGGATGAGTCACCTAAGTCTGCTCGGCCTGGCGGTTCCTATCTGTAAAGATCAGAATTGTTGAAACCAAGGAATATCCATTATGAACATAGCGGTAAAGAGGTTAACAAGACGAGGAGGAGGTTTCCTCTTCCTCTCTTGTCGAACTCTCTGCCTCCGGGCGGAGAGCACCCCAGACGATGCAATGCCGAAGGGGAGAGTCTGGTTTGGGGTGGTAGACAAACCCGAGCCCGTGTATACGGGGTCTACGAGCAATTTTTACCTAAGCCTACGGGCTTGGATCACTCCACGTTAAAAAATGGCCTTGTGCCACATCTTGCCTTGTGGGGAGGTTAGTAAATAGAGAGAGGTTCTTCTCTGTGGGAAAGCGATCAAAAGCGGGAAAACGATTCACCTCCACAAGGTCGTCTAAGCGATTTTGAACTCGGTCGAGGCATGAAAGTGAGCAGAAGGAATCGGGTACTTTCTGTAGCTACAGTCTTTGTAGCGAATTAGCGATGGATCGTACATACCAGTACCATGAGGTAAATGAAGAACTTGAGATCCAAAAGACGTTCACGGCAAGACACTACTTGAGAGTAGAACCTGGTGGAAAATCAGTGCCTCTGATATGAAGTCCATTGTTTTAACAATCGTGTGAAGGCTTTTAAGCATTCATTCTCTTGGAAAGAACCAAAATAACATAAATTTGGTCTGGTTCTCCTACTGTACATCTCGAGATTTTTGACAATACCCAAAGAATGGTTTGTAATATTATCGGTCCTTACATGGCATCTCGACTTCAGTCACTTTTCCACCATTGTGAAATGGTTGCACTCTGTCTTTTCTATAAATATTTTCACGGCAGTTCTTCTAATAAACACTCCACATTGGTATGTCGACCGAAGGAATTGAAGTGTACAACTAGATTGGCTATTACTGATGCTGTAACCCTAATTCATATTTATATAGTTTCCTTTCTTGTACTTCTCATCTGTGGAACTCCCTTCCGGGTTCTTGCTTAAGTGATATCTACAATCTTTAGAAATTTAAATGCAACGTCAATTGCCATCTTCTGTCCTCATAAAATTATTCTTGCATTGTCCTTTCTTCCCACTAACGACTTCTCATTCTGTTTCACTCGCAGTAACCCCTTGCGTCTTAGTGGCATTATCGCCATCTTCTGTCTTCCTGAAACCTGTTCTTTTATTGTCCTTTCTCCTCACTAAAGTCTTCACTATCAGTAACACCTGGTGTCTTAGTAACAGTATACTCTTTATACTCATAATCTACACTTCTACATTCTCTTACATTCATATCAAGCAGCTTTTTCAGTAACCTCTACCATGAGTGGCTTTTGAGCCCTAACACAGCGAACTTTGTATCAATTATAACTACGAAAGTATTGTTCACTATCAAGTTACGCGCAAATTTATAAATCATACTTATTATAAAACCCAGGTTGTGTGTGTGTGTCTGTTCGTTTATATATTGGATCGGATTTTCTACATTTTTCAACCGATTTCAACAAAACTTCACAGGACTACGTAAAATTACCTTGCGGTGGTTCTGACAGTGCCAAAAATTGGAAAAACACAATTGTTTTTGCACGAAATCAATTTGAAAACACGATTAAGAGGCATTGCTGTCGCGAGAATGAAAGGGGGACAACTCATATCGAGTTATACTTATTATAAAACCCAGGTTGTTTGTGTGTGTGTGTGTCTGTGTTCGTTTATATATGGGATCGAATTTCCTACATTTTACAACCGATTTCAAGAAAACTTCACTTTTTTGTCAGGTAGTGTTTCTTATTGTCTTGCACACTTTTTTCTTTATTTTTACATTTAGAATGCTTTAAAAATTCCATTTACAAGACAATTGTTTATAATAAAATTCTATTCAATCGGTAGACTCATAACGATTGAAAACAATGTTTTTGTTTGAGTTTGGGTTTGACCAATTCGTAAAAAAAAAAAAAAAACTAATTAAGACATTCGTGTCTGTCAACCTTAAACAATAATCTTTGTCAATTTTATTTTTCAGTCTTTATGATGGTCGATACTTGATCTATCTCTTACTGTTATATCCCCGGGCAACGCCGGGCTCTACTGCTAGTCTATCATAATCACCTTTTAATCCAATTTCAGTGACGTTTTCTGCATTTATTTATAGCTTATTTGCCTTCCCGAAAATCTTTATTTTATGAGTAGAATTAATGGAAATATATATTTTTATATTTATGAAAATAATCAGTTATCACACCCATATTACATAAATCGACGTCTAAAATGAAATTGTAGATTTATATTTACAATCCTTTTGAGGAAAATCCCAGGAGAGATCAGACAGATTGAATTTATATAATATTGAAGATATTTCGGTAGAAATATATCCTTAATCTTAACAAAAAATGCAATAAAACCTGATGTTTACTTCGTGCAGAAATCAGTAATTTGCCATTTATGTAGCGTATATACGAGTTGTTTTAGGTCTGGTGCGAACTTAAGTCCCAGTAGAAGTTCAAGATAAGGACATTCGTTGAGAGCATAATCTGGGAAACTCTGGGCCTTATCTATCATTATTTTTCACAATTGTGTGCGTGCTTTCAAAAATTTATTTTGTTGGAAAGAACCAAGTAAGAGAAATTTGGTCTGGTGATCCTGCTGTACATCTCGAGATTCTTGACAATATCAAAAGAATGGTTTCTGATATTATCAGCCCTGACCTGGCATCTCAATTTCAGCGAATTTCCCACCGTCGTGAAGTGGTTGCATTTATTAGAAAAACTGCTATGAAAATATTTATAGAAACGACTTCTATAAATATTTTCATGACAGTTTTTTTAATAAGCGAAAAAATTGCTCACTATCAAGTTACTACCAGATTTATAAATCTATCAAAAATCACCTTGTAATCCACTTTCAGTGACGTTTTGTTCATTTTTTTTTATCTTTAATTCACCAGTAGAATTAATAGAAATATTTTTAAAGGTCAGTTATCTCACCCACATGACGTAAATCTGCTCAAGCAACTGAAATAAAATCGTAGATTTAGCAAATATTTGTTTTCCTGGAAATCCCAGGGATTATCAAATCAGAGAGAAATCTATCTAGTATTATAGGTCCTTAGGTAGAAATGTATCCTTAATCTTAACAAAAATTCCAGAAAATCTGAAGTGTATTTCGTACAGAGGTCATTTATTTGCCCTTTTTCCAGCGTATATGCGATTTCTATGGGGTTTGATGTAGGATTGATTCCCAGTAGAAGCTCAAGGCAAGGGGTCCCGTTGAGAAGTTAATCTGGAGGAAACTCTGAGTCTGGTCTATGATCCTTTTTCCACTGTTTGTGTGCGTATTTTCAAAATATTGATGCTATCCCCAGAATTAAAAAAAAAATAAATAAATAACCATGGGGAACAAAGTAATAATCATGTGATTTCAAAGAAATTTACAGCTTTTACTTATTAACAAACAAATTAATATTAGTGTGTTCGGAAAATAATGTCGGATTTTTGAGTAAACATTTTAATTGTGATCTAATATATTATAATAGTTGCAGAAAATTAGATTACGTATTCCTAATGTTTAAAGTGTCCTCTTTGTTAATTTTATATCAATCTCTTTAAAAAATTAGCATTATATACCTTTCATTGAATGCTATTATTCAATGGGGATTTTGTAAGTGCTTTTAAGGAATGTTTAAGGGTTGTATATTATGAGGCTATGAACAATAGATAACGGCAGACCCTTGACTTAAAGGGGGTAAGATTATTTGGATCAGGGAAGCATCCACTTGGGAATTCGTTCCACAGCGCTAAAGTTCTAGAAAAGAATCTTCCTTAGTGGAACTTCTTCTTTACCAATGGAATATGAAGAGAATGAGGATGAGTCGACTAAGTGTGCTCGACTTGGCAGCTCCTATCTGTAAAGGTTTGGATTCGTGAAACCAATGAATGTAATTCGCCCGAGTATCCATCATGGGCATAGCGGTAGAATAAACCTTTTAATTGCTTTCTAATATATTATTATATGAGTTGCACAAATATATATTAATGCTCCTAATGATTAAATTACCTCTTTGTTATGTTTATATCAATCTCCTTCAGAATTCTGTTATTAAATACTTGACAAACACTGTGTATATACTGAAAAATAGGTTGTTCGGAAAATAATAACCGATTTTTGAATAAACCTTTTAATTGCTTTCTAATATATTATTCTAACAATTGCACAGGTATATATTACTCATCATAATGAGTAAAGTGACCGCTTTGTGAATTTTATATCAATCTTCTTCGGAATTCTGTTATTAAGTACTTGACGCACACTGTGTGTACACTGAAAAATAGGTTGTTCAAAAAATAATGTCCGATTTTTGAGTAAACTTTTTAATTGTGATCTAATATATTTTTATAATAGTTGCACGAAATAGTATTCCTTCTTATTAATTAAACTGTCCTCTTTCGGTAATGATCTGTTTTAGAATTTAACTTGAATATTTATATCCCCCTACACCATCTTGGGTATGGTAAAAGAAGTTCATTTATTTCTCTTTTTTCCGTGAGTTTGTTGATGATGTTTCCGAAACTGCTGCCAACATTAACAGATCATGGAGTGAAGGATCAACTTGTGACCGGACAGTAAGGTCTTGATTTCTGCGCAGATTTACGTCATGCCTTCTTGATTACTCTTCTTTTGTTCTCGTTCCTTAGTAATTTTTCTGTGTTTTCTTATTCTTTCATGCTCAGTAACCCCTTGTGTCTTAGCGGCATTACTACCTTGCATGGGGAGAAATGGTTGTATATATAAAAATATATACCTCGACTTAAGGCGTTTCGAGTTAACTCATTTTCGAAGATACTTCGGTTTTTCTTAAATATTATATGGAAAATAAAACTCGCCTTAGGTCGTTTTGCTCGAGTTTATGTCAGCCATTAAAAATATTAGAAACTTCAAAACACTAAAATAATATATACATAGAAAATTTTATTCAAACAAATTTAAAGATAATATTATGTATACCACACACACACACACACACACACACACACACACACACACACACACACACACATATATATATATATATATATATATATATGTATATCATAAAATCATCAAAAGCAAAATAATTAGTATAATAAAGTATGTTCAGCAGATGTTCATATATTAAATTCCCGCCGACAGACGGCACTCTTTCGTTGTTTTCCACTCCAACATCGATTTTGAATTCAGACTTGTTTACATCTGTTCTCTGCCGTTGACGTTCTTTCAATTACATTTCAGTTTTGTTTCAGAATACATTTTTGCCAATGGTTCTGAAAAAAAGTCCCAGTGCAAGTGCTAATGCTAAGCTATATCACTGGAAGATAAATGGAAATTAATTATTTTATTCAGAATATTGTACGTAGATATAAATACTGTAATAGGCAATAAGGAGTGCTTATTTGCGGTTTATAGTGTTTTTTTTTCTTTTCTTTTTTTACTTAAGTCGTTTTTCAACCTAAGTCGAGACCTCTGGAACCAATTAACAACAGAGGGTGAGGTATACCTGTATATATATATATATATATATATATATATATATATGCAGGTATACAGGTATCAAGCAGCGTAGTTCCTAGGAACCGACAGCCCAGCATATATGATTTGATTATAGTGGTGAAAGCTTTGTGCGGAACCAACCATACTACAGAAACCTGGTGCACTACGTGCCACAAATTCCCAAAAAGACTCTCCGCAGGTTTTGAATTCAGTCCATCTCCTAGACCACCCAAGTTTATAGAACCCAGGCTGTCTTGCTATTTGCCCATAGCTGGAGGGAGAAGAATAGGATTAATACATCTCCCAAGGAATTCCGGAGATTATATAATGAATGAGGAGGAAGACGAATGAGTGGAGTCTAATGTTGAAGAGAATTTTATTTAAATTTACTCATCCAGGGAAAATTAGGAATCGGTAGCTTAGCTTTTCACCTCGTTATGAAATATATATATATATATATATATATATATATATATATATATATATATATATATATATTATGCATGAAGCGAAGGAACAAGATTTCCTTTTTCATTCTGCTAAACTTTGTCATCTCAGACAATGACTTTTGTCGACTGCAATTCGGAAAGTGAAATAACCATTCTATGTTTAAAAAAGCAATACTTTGAATTATCCTGAATCATTAGTGTAAATGCAAATTATTATTATTTATTCTATTTGCTTAATTGCTTTTTATGCACACCTGTTTTTTTTAATTTAATTTCCATATCAGTTTCGGCTGAATCACTTGTTAATTAATGAAAATATCAATGTTGTCACTTTGAAGCGGACAAGCTCACTGAAATGATCCGAAACAGAGAAATTGCAAGTTGAACACAAAAATCTTGATTAGATAACGCCTCTTATATCCTAAGTAAAATTTGGGCGGAAGGTTGTTTTTATTTTTATTTTCTTTCTCTATTTCTGATATGAGGTATTGTAATTATTCAAACTATTTACATTGTTCAGTGTGTCGTCCTCATCTTCGTTGCCATATTCACGACGTTTCGGCCGTTATACACTCCGACCTTCTTCAAGATCTGTCTATATTTCTGAGATGAGGTATTGTAACTATTTACGCCATTTACATTGTTCTGACTGTTGTCCTCATCTTTATTGCCATGTTCAAGACATTTCGGTTGTTGTACGTACCGGTCTTCTTCAGGATACGTCTATATTTCTGAGATGCGGTATTGTAATTATTTACGCTATTTACATTGGTCGTACTGTTGTCCTCGTCTTTATTGCCTCATTCACGACGTTTCTAATGAAATGTTCTATAAGATCCATTATTATTATTATTATTTGATATGCCTAACACGTTGAAGATGATCGTATCTTAGTCCTTCCGGCAGCTTAGACACACATTTTCTTAAAAAAACACAGCCTGTACACTCCGATTAATGTAATGTATCCACAAGGTGTCTACCAGGAATCTCTTCAATGAGTCTATCAGAACTTTTGCCAATAAAATCGACTGCTCCAATCGTAACTGGAATAATTAACGTGTGCCATATATTTTCGATTTCCCATTCAGGATACTTGTATTTTGATAGTCTTATGAAGATCTTAAAAATTACATTATTTTTAGCAGTAGTATTAGTATTATTCATCGTATTTGTAGTAGTAGTATTAATAGCATCAATATTATTGTTAGTAATAGTATTATGATTAGTAGTATCATTATAAATAGTATTATTATTATTATTATTATTATTGGCAGTTGTAGTACGGTTTTTGTTTGTT
>CAHIKZ030005591.1:512500-540000 GCA_903632075.3 Acanthosepion pharaonis | reverse complement strand
AATCGCCAACATAGAAATAACCGATAATACAGCTGGAGGCTAAACTAATCCTAACCCCGAAGACGAAACTACTCGAGAAATAGTACTGAATACTTCTAAATAGTTTACGACACATCACCTTATTTTAATTATTATTTAATTGAAGATGGTATATAAGAAAAACAGCTGAGACGATAATCGTAGATCTACAATTTCTTATCATTTATAACGTTGTTTTATTGCTGTTAGTGTGTCTATGTGTGTGTGGGGGGAGGTGTTTACGTGTTCCCCAATGTGTTTGTCTGTCTGTGTTCGAATGTATGTGTGTCCCTTTGAAATTTAAACGCTTCTGAAGGACCTAATCATGTTGGTCTGAAAAAGAATCTAATTTCACCTCTTTCATCTTTTTTTCTTTTCATATTTCCTATAAAGTCATCAGACCTTTCGCCCTCTTACCTAATAACCCCCACCACATTCTTCTCCCCCCCCGTCGCCCCTTCTCTTTACTGCGGCTTCTTTGCCGATTCTATTTCTGGAGACAATTCATAATTCAGGCATACTATGACACTAGACTGGAGACAAAAAATAAAACCCAAAAATAACAAAAACAACCCCCCCCCAAAAAAAAACAGTTAAAATGAACAGAAATGACGTATTGCTTTATTTACTTGTATTTATTACATACGCTTCCCTTGCTTCTTTTTTGTTTAAATGATTTCGTACATCTAAAAAAAAATTTCTTCTAAGCAAATTCTTTCTCGAGTCTTGTGCTGACACGATTGATTCCTTTTTGCCTCGCCTCTTCTTTTTTTTTTTATCCCACATTTATTCTTTTTCCTTTTAATTCAAAATTTCCGTTTTTATGAAATTCAGGTTTTATATCTGTTCAAAATCTATACGTTTTGCTTTTAATCTTTACGGCGTTTATCCTTTTCTTCTTCCTCTTCCACGTCGTTCATTCTAATATTTAAGTTTTGATATTTATCATTTTTTTTTTCTTTCTTTTTCATTCTTTCTTTCTTTTTCTTTTTCGTCGGAGACATGTCATTCTTTATTTTCTTTTCTTATCATTCCGTGAAAATAATTCCATACTTAAATATCTATTTTGATGTTTTGTTCTGACTCTTATATTTCAATATCTCTGTCATTTTTTACACTTTCATTCTATATAATATTGTCTTTTTCTTTGTTTTTTTTTACTTTTCTTTCTTTCTTTATTTCTTTTTTTCTTTCTTTCTTTCTTATATTTTCACAGCTTCTCTTATTTTTCTTCTTTCTCTTTAAATGTATGTTTCTGTTTCTTTCTTTCTTTCTTTCTTTCTTTCTTTCTTCCAACCGTTTCCCAATATCTCCTTACTTCTTTCTCTCCTCTTTTCTTTTCTTTCTTTCTGTCGTCTTGCTTTCGTTTTGAAACAGTTTCTTCTTCTTTTCTTTTTTTTCTTTTTCCAACATTTCTTTCCTTCTTACTTCCTTTATCGTTCCCCTTCTTTCTTTCTTTCTTTCTTTCTTTCGGTTTCCAACATCCGTTTCTTTCTTTCTTTGTTTTTTTTCTGTCTTTATTTCGCTTTCCAACATCCATTTGGATTCTTTCTTTCTTTCTTTCTTTCTTTCTTTCTTTCTTTCTTTCTTCCAAACGTTTCCCAATATCTCCTTACTTCTTTCTCTCCTCTTTTCTTTTCTTTCTTTCTGTCGTCTTGCTTTCATTTTGAAACAGTTTCTTCTTCTTTTCTTTTTCTTTTTTCCAACATTTCTTTCCTTCTTACTTCCTTTATCCTTCCCTTCTTTCTTTCTTTCTTTCTTTCTTTCTTTCTTTCTTTCTTTCAACATCCGTTTCTTTCTTTCTTTCTTTGTTTATTTCTGTCTTTATTTCGCTTTCCAACATCCCTTTGGATTCTTTCTTTCTTTCTTTCTTTCTTTCTTTCTTTCTTTCTTCCAAACGTTTCCCAATATCTCCTTACTTCTTTCTCTCCTCTTTTCTTTCTTTCTGTCGTTTCATTTTGAAACAGTTTCTTCTTCTTTTCTTTTTTCTTTTTCCAACATTTCTTTCCTTCTTACTTCCTTTATCCTTCTCTTCTTTCTTTCTTTTCTTTCTTTCTTTCTTTCATTCTTTCTTTCTTTCTTTCTTTCGCTTTCCAACATCCGTTTCTTTCTTTCTTTCTTTCTTTGTTTTTTTCTGTCTTTATTTCGCTTTCCAACATCCCTTTGGATTCTTTCTTTCTTTCTTTCTTTCTTTCTTTCTTTCTTTCTTCCAACCGTTTCCCAATATCTCCATACTTCTTTCTCTCCTCTTTTCTTTTCTTTCTTTCTGTCGTCTTGCTTTCATTTTGAAACAGTTTCTTCTTCTTTTCTTTTTTCTTTTTCCAACATTTCTTTCCTTCTTACTTCCTTTATCCTTCCCCTTCTTTCTTTCTTTCTTTCTTTCTTTCTTTCTTTCGCTTTCCAACATCCGTTTCTTTCTTTCTTTCTTTGTTTTTTTCTGTCTTTATTTCGCTTTCCAACATCCCTTTGGATTCTTTCTTTCTTTCTTTCTTTCTTTCTTCCAAACTTTTCCCAATATCTCCTTACTTCTTTCTCTCCTCTTTTCTTTTCTTTCTTTCTGTCGTCTTGCTTTCGTTTTGAAACAGTTTCTTCTTCTTTTCTTTTTCCAACATTTCTTTCTTTCTTTCTTTCTTTCTTTCTTTCTTTCTTTCTTTCGCTTTCCAACATCCGTTTCTTTCTTTCTTTCTTTGTTTTTTTTCTGTCTTTATTTCGCTTTCCAACATCCCTTTGGATTCTTTCTTTCTTTCTTTCTTATATTTTCACAGCTTCTCTTATTTTTCTTCTTTCTCTTTAAATGTATCTTTCTTTCTTTCTTTCTTTCTTTCTTTCTTTCTTCCAACCGTTTCCCAACATCTCCTTACTTCTTTCTCTCCTCTTTTCTTTTCTTTCTTTCTGTCGTCTTGCTTTCATTTTGAAACAGTTTCTTCTTCTTTCTTTCTTTCTTTCTTTCTTTCTCTTTCCAACATCCGTTTCTTTCTTTCTTTCGTTTTCCAATATTCATTTCTTTTTTCTTTCTTTCATTTTCCAACATTCTTTCTTTCTTTCTTTCTTTCTTTTATGTTTTTCTTCAAATTTCCTTCTTTCTTACATTTCACCGCTTCTCTTATTCATCTATTCTTTCCTTCAAACGAATTCTGATCATTTTTTATGTTTCTTTTTATTGCGTTTCTTTACTTTTTCTTCTTTCGTTTTGTCTTTACTAATTTCTTTCACGCATTGCATTCTTCTTCTTTTTCTTCTTTATCTTCTTCGTTTTCTTTCAAAGCAATACCAATTTTTCATTTTTTTTCATTTTTTTATTGTTGATTTTTTCCATCGATTTAATTTCATTTTTTTTCATTTTCGCTTATATTTAATTCCAATCTTTCTTTCAGTTCAATTTTAGATTATTTATTTTTGCTTCTTTTTTCTTTCCTTTATCTTTCTTTAACTCATTTTCATATTCTTTCTCTCTCAAATTTCCTTCCATCTCTCATTTTTCTAGCTGTTCTTTCGAAGTAGTTCTGTCTTCCTATTTCCTTCGTTCCTCGACATCATAATCAAAATCTCTCCCTATTATACTGCAATTCTTTATGATGCTTTTTCAGTTTTCCTCCATTTACATTAATATTTCATTATCAAGTTTCACCAATATCCTTTCTTTTATATTTCTCTATTTCCTTTTCATTTTTCAAATCAATTTCTTTCTTTCGATCTTTTTCC
Organism: Acanthosepion pharaonis; assembly: GCA_903632075.3. Lineage (NCBI taxonomy): Eukaryota > Metazoa > Mollusca > Cephalopoda > Sepiida > Sepiidae > Acanthosepion > Acanthosepion pharaonis. The sequence goes on along the minus strand of CAHIKZ030005591.1, from coordinate 536,280 downwards.
TTATTTAACTCGTTCCTTTTTGCTTATTGATTAAAACCCTCATCTCCAAAGAAAATATTAAGATGTGGGGGTGACGACCCATTTTTTTTAATAAGCTATGACCCTTAGCAAAAAGACTTTTAAAAAGATTTAATTGGACCTGGTGCTACCTTACCTTCCCACACCATTCAGACGCCACTGAAACCTTATAAATTTCCAAAACACTAGAGTACATTTGAGGATGATGTATACATTCCTACGTAAACATCACATATACAGAAACACATGCATATAAGCACAGACTATATATATATATATATATATATATATATATATATATTAAATAAATTAAAATAAAGATTTAAGTAAAAGAGATTACCTATCTAGAAACAGTCACGAGTTAAATTCATGAACAAAATTTAAACGGATAGAGATGTCAACTTAATAATCAATAATAATTTTTTTAAAGAGATTAAATAAAAAAGATTACTAGAAGTAAACTTATATTTTAAAATAAAATTTTGTACTTTCTAGGAATATTTTTCTAATCAACTATTTCATAGAAAATCCCCAAAATTTAAAAAATATTTAAATCACTAACAAACATCAAATTAAATTATTTTTAGACAGTCTAGAAACATTCAAATTCATATCAATTATAATCTTTATGAGCCCCCAAAATAAGACTTTCAAAGTAAAGCAAAATAACAGCGTCTGTTTCTAGCCTTTTTTTTTACAAAGAAAATTAGTGACATCTTCTCTCTTAACTTCCTTCTCTCTTTTTCTCTCTATGTGTTTTTTTTCTCTACCCCTTCGATATCAATATATAACTTCCGTTAAGTTAACCGTTTAAATGTGTCAATATCTGCTAACTCACTCATCTCTTCTCTCTCCCCCCTCACTTCCTCACTTCGTTAATTTACATATGTTTAATACGGCCCGTCAAAAATGTGTAAATTTTCTTTTCATTTTTTGTTTGGAAGTAAAGTCTAATGATTCGCAGTCATTTTAAAAGGGCTGTGGTGAAATAATTTATTACATGGAACCTTAAAGTGGTCTGTTTTTATTTAAATTATTTGCTCTGGATTTACTTTGAGCTCTCTGGATTTTATCCTCCTTAGGTTTACCTATACGGATTACCTAGTTTTTTTCATAAACTATATATATATATATATATATATATATATATATATATATATATATATATATATATATGCATAAACATATATTGATAAATATAACAAACAATAAATGTCCCGTCCTGAGTAAGACGATAAATTATGTCCAACATCAAAGCCTCTGATCAGTACGTTTTCATGAGCATAGAGCCACCTCTTAATTACTGTTGTTCCCAGATACACCCTGATCCAGGGTGGTAGTACCTGTTAGGGTCCGAACTATGGGCAAATAGCTAGCCCCTAAACTGTGGTTAAAACATCATGAAAGTATAAAAATAGGTTTTAAACCAAGCAATACATTTTAGTAAATAATTATTACCAGCAAAGAATTTTTGAAAGAAATATTATCAGCAATATATTTTTGAAAAAAAATTATATTACCAGCAATAGACTTCTGAAAAAAAATATTACCAGCAATACATTTATGAAAAAAAAGAAAATTACCAGCAATACGCTTCTGAAAAAAATATTACCAGCTATATATTTTTGAAAAAAAATATTACCAGCGATACATTTTTGAAGAAAAAATATTAACAGAAATAGAATTTTGAAGGAAAAATAATATTACCAACAATACATTCTTGAAAAAAAAATATTACCAGCAATAAAAATTTTGTTGGCATTAAATAACACATTGAAGTTGATAGGCCGTAAATCAAACCAAACCAATAAATGAAACCAAGCCAAACCAATAAATGAAACCAAACCAAACCAAACCAAACCAATGAATATTATCTTTAATTGTGTATATCTTTGTTTAAATGTCCGCATGAAAAATGTGAAGATGGCTCATATGAGCCGAAAGTTTATATTGGGGAACAGCTGAATAAAAAATATCCAAACATTGAACAATTTTTTTCTTTATTTTCACCTGAAATTATAGCAAATAAACAGAGTTTAGGACGACTTATGATCAGACATTTATTATATTATTTGTTATATTTAACAATATATGTTTAAATAAATATCTGCTGCTCCAATACACTATATATATATATATATATATATATATATATATATATATATATATGTGTGTGTATATAAAACACTAATAATCTTATAAATATAAGCAGCTATACTCGTCCGGACAAAACCTTAGGTATTTTAGCATGTAAATATCAAACCAATATCCAAGGGTAAAAAAAGATCAGCCAATCTAACAGTGACATCATCCCACAATCTTCACTCTTGCTCCATATGTGGCCTCCTTTGCAAATCAGTAGCGGGGACTTAAGAGTCACTTAAGTTTATCGCACAAAAAGCCTAACTGAATCAATTGGTTAAGTTGTCAGATGCTCATACGTCGAAACCGAAGGGAGAGTCCATTATACATACATACACACACACACACACACACACATATATATATATATATTAGATCAATTCAGAAATTCTTGCCCGATTAGAAAATTAAAAAAAACTACATACTGACAAAAAAAAAAAACCTTTATTAGTCAAGTACGTAGTCTCCATTGTTCATAACAACTGTCTCCCATCGTTCGACAGTCTTGTTAATACAACTTGCATAGCAAATTCTTGTTTATTCCTGAAAAATAGAGTGTGAGGTAGTTTTCGACTCACTGTACAAAGACAACTTTTTTGTCGTTCAAATTGTTATATAAAGATCGAAACAATTAAAACTCTGAAGGATCCAAATCAAATGAATAAGGTGGGTGATGGAGGGTGGGGTACCATTTCAACTCTTTAAACTTCTCCAGGGTTTGTTTTGCAAGATGCAGTCCTGCATTGTCGTGGTGGAAAATGACTCTATTTCGATTTGCAAAAATCAACCGTTTTTGCTAGAATAGCCGCCTTGAGATTTGTGAGTTAGTCGCAATACTTCTTTGTTTCGCCGCTTTAGCCATGGATTCTGCATATCCAAGTGTTTGTTCCAGTTCCGTTTGTCGAACCTAATCATAAACGATATATTTTTCATTGCTTGTGACAATTCTGTCCAAGAACAAAGCCCGTTTCGTCACGGAACAGTAAAGGAATCGTGACAGAAAGACGATCGATCTTGTTCTGGTCTATCAGAGAATGCGGCTCCCGGATGTAAAGTTTGGAAAGGAACGCAAGTCTCTTCAAATGACAAAAGACAGTTGACATATGGATTTTTAAACTCTTAGAAGTCTCTTCCGTTTGAATGTTTGGTTTATTAATGCATCATGTTAAGCAGAGACTCTTCACCGACGTCGTATCGTCCTGGGTATGACGATAAACTACATCCGCGTCCTGGATAAAACGATAAACTATAAAGGCATCTGATCATGAAATTTTGGGGAGCGTGGAACCACCTCTTAATTGCTGTTGGTCCCGTGTCCACTCTGACCCGGGGCGGTAGCACCTGTCAGGGTCTCATCTATGGCTAAATAGTTAAACTCCAAAACATTATGAAAGTGTAAAATAGATTTTAATACTAGAAATACTTTGTAGAAAATTATTACAAGCAATACATTATTAACTGCAATGCATTTTTGAAAATGAAGAAACAAAAGATTACCAGCAATAAAAATCAGGTCGGCATTAAATAACCCACTGAGGTTGATATGACGTAAAACAAATGAAACCAAACCAAACCGACGTCGGAATATGGCCAGGAACCAGGCTGATCGTTTAGGTTAAAATAGGAATCGTCAAACGGGATATGAACGACCCCCCATATTTCATGAGGAGTTTCAGGAAGTCGGTGATTGTCAAAACGTTGAATAGGGGTTAGTGTTCGAATGGCAATGAACTAAATTTTAGTTTAGTTGTATTGTTCAGTACCGGGGAAAGAAAGTCAATGAGCTCCACGAACGACAGAATCAAAAAACTTAGTAACTTCTATCCAAGTAGCTTTGACCTTATTTTGATGAGATTTATTTAATGCTACATTGAGCATTGCTTACTCTTTTTTAATTGTTCCAAACTGATTTTCAGATAACAATTCCCTTTTCTCAACCGCTAACTGCAAAAAAAAAAAAAGAAAAAAAAAAGTGTTTATGATTATGAAGTTCATTTGGCCGAATTGGTAAGATTTCATCAAGTAAGATGCAATAGTTAGTATAGCTGTGCAGTTGGATATTGTAGAGGTTTTGCTGGAAAATTCTGAACCTGATGACCTTTGTGATGTCAATGAACACTCGTTGCCACTTTCGTAATGTTCGTTGTAGTAGAGACTTTGTAATCGCAGATACAACTATAGTACGCCCTTAAACAATACTGGTATCAGACGCCTTCGAATGTCACTCGCACTAATAGTACTTCCTTGATAATATTCGCTCGAACAGTAACCCTTCTTCGGAACCCTTCCCTTTATATATATATATATATATATATATATATATATATATATATATATCATACTATTTCCCTTATTATGTTCTTGATATCTAAAAAATATATATCGTTATCTCATTTTATATATATATATATATATATATGTGTGTGTGTGTGTGTGAAAAATATATAGAAAATAGGAAAGAACTCGTTAGGTAAATAATCCAAAATTCTTTAGTACATTTGTTATTATTTTTAAAAAATAGTGCTCGATACAAAAGTAGAGCATAAATATAATTATTTATTTAAAAATATGATTCCAACCCGCTACATAAGAGTTCTCATGTTTCAAAACAAGAGCCGAAAACTTCAATATAATTATTTGAATTAAATTGAATTAAAGTAAGCTCTGTTCCATTTTCAAGCGAAATTTTTTTTGAATAACTTATTTCTGAAATTTACGCGATTTATAAGCATATTCATTATTGAAATCAAAATTTCTATGGTAACGGCTACAGCAATTGTTTAAAGAAAAGGGGCGTAAGGTGTTAATAACTTGTATCAATATCTATATCTATCTATCTATCTATCTATCTATCTATATATCTATATATATATATAGAGAGAGAGAGAGATAGATAGATAGATAGATAGATAGATAGATAGATGAGATAGATAGATAAATAATGTAGAGGTAACATTTGAAATATGTCAGTATTATAAGTTATTATTAAATTTTCTACCATAAATTGAAAATATATTCGTCAAAATATTCAGCAATAAAATTTCTCAGACACATTGTGTGTCTATAGATTAAATTAAATAAATATACATGTGTGTGTGGGAGAGAGTGTGTATATGTGTGTGTGTTTATATGCGACTGTGTGTGTGTGTGTGTATATATGCGTGTATAGATACATATGTGTATGTGTGTGTTCAAAATTTCAGACATAAATAAAATACATATTCAAAAGCACAGTATAAATGAAGACAAAAGGAATACTTATCTTAGCCGACGCGTTTCGTACTCTGAGGGACTTAACTGTAAGGATTTTATTTTGCAAAACGTATCTATAAAGAAAAGCAAAATTTTTCAAAGTTTTTCATTTAAGAAACACTCAGAAATATACACCAGGCTGACGGAAAAGTCTAAGTAAATTATGGAGGATGCTAAGTGACATAATTATATATTCTAAATAACAGTAATATTTTCAAATATCTCCATTCGCGTCGGATTTTTTTTCAAATATTTCGATTCCAGAAAGAATTGAACCTCCCTCAAGTTAACATACATGACTGTAAACATGTTAAAAATTAAAAGAAAGAGTAAAATAATTAGAATATTAATTACATAAAAAGCAAGTTAACATTATTTACACCCTTTCGTTTCTTATACATTAAATTATGTTAGTATCCTCCATAATTTACGTAGACTTTGCTGTTTGCCTGATGAATATCTAACGCTGAAGACGCTGCAAAATGATCGGCTTTTTGTACTTCTCTAGACAGTTCCACACTCTATCACTGCAAGAGCCAGATAAAAAATTCCTGCCACATCTGGATCGGACATGCCCAATCATCATTTTCAGACTTCGATCGAATTCAAAATCGGTTACGCGGCCTTGTGGGTGATGAATTTTTTCACCTCATTCAACCAATTTCCCACAGGGGGGAACGTTGCTAACCACTCTACCGCTATATCCATGGTGGATATTCAGGAAAATTACAATCCTTGGTTTCATCAATCCAGACCTTTACAGACAAAATATTGGGACAGGTTGGGTACACTTAGTCGACTCATCCTCATTCGAAGAGAATATATATATATATATATATATATATATATATATGTGTGTGTGTGTGTGTATAAAACACTAATAATCTTATAAATATAAGCAGCTATACTCGTCCGGACAAAACCTTAGGTATTTTAGCATGTAAATATCAAACCAATATCCAAGGGTAAAAAAGGGTAAAAAAAGATCAGCCAATCTAACAGTGACATCATCCCACAATCTTCACTCTTGCTCCATATGCGGCCTCCTTTGCAAATCAGTAGCGGGGACTTAAGAGTCACTTAAGTTTATCGCACAAAATGCCAAACTGAATCAATTGGTTAAGTTGTCAGATGCTCATACGTCGAAACCGAAGGGAGAGTCCATTATACATACACACACACACACACACACACACACACACACATATATATATATATATATATATATATATATATATATATATATATATATTCCACTGAGGAAAGCTTTCTAGAACTGTTGCACTCTGGGACGAACTCCAAAGACGATGCTTCCCTGATCACAACAACCTTACCCTCTCCAAATCATGGGTCAGCCGTTATCTATTCTTCATAGCCTCATAATATACAACCCTTGAACCTTCCTTAAAACTCAAAAAAAAAAAATTTCCATTCAGTAATCGCATTCAATGAAAGGTGTATAATGCTAATTTTTGAAAGAGATTGATATAAAATTAACAAAGAGGACATTTTAATCATCAGGAATACGTAATCTAATTTTCTGCAACTCTTATAATAATATATTAGATAGCAATTAAAAAGTTTACTCAAAAATCGGTCATTATTTTCCGAACAATCTATTTTTCACTGTATATAAAGTGAATTCCGCAGGAGACTGATATAAAGTTAGCAAAGAGGTCATTTTAATTATTAGGATGTGTAATATATATTTGTGTAATTATTATAAGAATATATTAGAACACAATTAAAATGGTTATTCTACAATCGGACATTATTTTCCGAACACCGGAATATTAATAATTTGTTTATTAATAAATAAAAGCTGTAAATTTCTCTGATATCAACTGATTATTCCTTGGTTTTCCATTATTATTGTTTTTTTAAGTCTGGAGATAGCATCAATGTTTTGAAAGCGCGCACCCAATTGTGAAAAATAATGATTGATAAGACCCAGAGTTTCCAAGATTATGCTCTCAACGAATGTCCTTATCTTGAACTTCTACTGGGACTTAAGTTCGCACCAGACCTAAAACAACTCGTATATACGCTAAATAAATGGCAAATTACAGATTTCTGCACGAAGTAAACTTCAGGTTTTATTGCATTTTTTTGCTAAGATTAAGGATATATTTCGGTAGAAATACCTTCAATATTAAATAAAATTCAATCTGACTTATCTCTCCTGGGATTTTCCTTAAAACGATTGTAAATATAAATCTACGATTTTATTTTAGTCGTCTGCGCAGATTTATGTAATGTGGGTGTGATAAGTGACCTGTAAAATATATTTCCATTAATTCTACTCATAAAATAAAGATTTTCGTATAGGAAATTAAGCTATAACTAAATACACAATGTGATTGAACTTGGATTACAAAGTGATTTATGATAGATTTTTAAATCTGGGAGTAACTTTAATGCTTTTAAAAATGCGCACTTGACAGTGAACAATTCGTTCGTACTTGCAAGTATCATATATGTAAAAAGTTCACAGAGTTAAGGCTCAAGAGCCACTCATGGTAGAGCTTGCTGAATGTGGGGTATGATATGAAAGAGAAATAAAGAGGAAGAGGTAACGCAATGTATTACTGAGAGTTGTAGAGCGAATACTTTAATGACGAGAAAAAACAATAAAGACGCTTCTTCTTCTTCCTGTTCTTCTTCTTCTTTTTCCTCCTCCTCCCCTTCTGCATCAGCTGGTTCATGATCTTCCTTTTCTTCTTCTATTGCGACTGTTACTTCTTCTTCCTCTTCCTCCTCTCCTTCTTCTTCTGCTTATTGCTCTTCTTCTTCTTCTTCTTCTTCTTCCTACTCCTCTTCTTCTTCCTACTCCTCCTCTTCCTCTTCCACTTCCTCCTCTTCGCCTTCATCTGCTGCTGCTTCTTTTTCTTCATCTTCTGTTGTGTCTGCTACTGCTACTACTTCTTTCTCTTCCTCCTCCTCCTCCTCCTCTTATTCTTCTACTGCTACTACTTCTCTCTTCTTCCTCGGCATCTTCTTTTTCTTCTTCTTCTTCTTTTTCTTCTCCTTCTTCTTCTTCTTCTTTTGGTTTTTCTTCCATTTCTACTATTGATTCTTCTCCATTTTCTTTTTATTTTCTTCTTCTTCTACAACTGCTGCTTTTTCTTCCTTCTCTTACTCGTCTTCTTCCTTTTCTTCTTCTTTTCTTCTGCTTATTTTTCTTCTTCATTTTCTGTTGTGGCTGCTACGATTTCCTTTACTTCTTCTTCTTCTTCTTCTTCTTCTTCTTCTTCTTCTCATCATTATTATTATTATTCATATCATCCGTAATCATTATTAAATAGACAATACTGGTAAAAATAATGCCAAGATGAACAATTTGAATAGAATGAATAAACAGATTTTCATGAGTCGAATTCCAAGGAATGTGTCAAATAAAAATAACAAACACCGACCATGTCATCGGATAAAGAATGAACAAATTAATGAAATGCTCTAGCCGAAATATTTTTATACAATTTTTTTCTACTTTTTGCCTTCAGAAAGAACTCTTAGAATTCTTTGGAACTGATGAGAATCGTGAACCTTCACCCTCTTAATCCTGGCACTCTACCTCTAGGCTATCGAAGCACTGGTAAAACTTCCTTTCGTTCAACACCGATCCCTTAAATTGTGGTTAATTATAGTGTTCTTTACTTGTTCATGGCATAAGTAGCGTGTTCGCTTTGTTTCGTTTTTCGTCGTGTGGGCGAAGGAGACGGTTTGTGTGCTTATAGGAACGGGCTTTCATCTGTTTGTGAGTATTTGTCAAAAAAGGTTCGGGGATCACGTTCATTCTTATTTACATGATTGTATATCACGATGTGACGGAGAGTCGTCTCCAGTATTTGGAGTTCAAATCTGAAAACATGGCCCAGTGGATAAAGCCGGTGGTTAGATCCAGTGACTAGACACATAGAGTTTTGGAACTCAATACCAGGCCACAGCACTGGCGAATCAAAAAAAAAAACTTAGAGAATTAAGTTAAAGGGAAATAGCTGAGACATCTAGAAGAGACGTGGAACGACTACATTCTACCCCGGTGGACGAAATAAAGGATTCGGTTCGAAATTCCAATGACCTGAAGAAGGTCGGAACGTAGAACAGCCGAAACTTGTGAATATGGCAGTGAAGATGAGGATAACAATACAAATAATGTAAATAATGCAAGTAATCATAATACCTCATCCCAAGGATAGGCAGATAATGCAACTTTAGTTACGCTTTTCTTCACTCCCTGACCATTGGGCTAGGATCACAGTGTAGTATCTGTTCTGCTAAACTTTAATTGTAAGGAAACATTCGACATTCATTGACCAAGCATCCAGTGTTACCGCCGGTTGCAAATTTTTGGTTCACCAGTGCTGTAGCCTGTTATTGAACTCACAACTCTTTGGGTGTAGTCAATGAATCTAACCAACGTCTTTATATACTGGGCCATGTGTCATTAAAAAATTTTTAACATCTGAAGAAGGCAGGAAGAACTTGGTAAACCGAATGGGTAATTCCAAGGAGGATGAAATCCTGAGAGCTCAATGTGAATACAGAGCTAATATTTAATGAAAAACAGACCACTTTAAGGTACCATTACAATAATTTATTTCACCAAAATCCTTTTTAAAGGACTCCGGATCATCAGGTAACAATTCCAACAACGAAATGAAAAGAAAAAATGGGATTAGAAATTGATGGGTAGTTTAATTTTTGTAATTTAACAGGGAGGGTGAGAGTTGTAGTTAACGAGACAAGGTAGAGTATAGGGAGGGGTTAATTTCATATTTCTCTTAAGCATGCTTTATATTGCTTTAGATATATATATATATATATATATATATATATGTATGTATTTAAACGTATATTATTATATGAATGTCTATTATGTCTGATCATGAGACGTTCTAAAGTTCGTATGTTTGCTTTAATTTCTGGTGAAAGTAAAGACAAAAATTGTCCAACATTTGGATATTTTTTAATTAAGTTGGCCCTAACTTGATCTTTTCGCAAAATGCAACATTCGTGGAACTAAGACTTTCCTGATCAGTCACAACTTCACTAGGGTGGCCATGTTGCAAGGATGGGTGACGACAGAATAACTAAGGTTCTCATGTATAGCCAGCTTGACATAAAAAGCTTCAGTTATAACGACAAGTTAAAGAGTAACATTGCATCTGTCACTGTGCCTCGTACTGACTTGTCCTTTGACAGGATTCGAACGAGCGGTCAAAGCACGTCAGCGTAAATGACGGTTCCGTATAGGATGCAGGTTCGAATCCTGTCAAAGAACGAATATTTTCTATGAAAATTTCTCGGACATTCAGGCCGGTAAATGTTATTTAATACTGTTTATTATAAACAGAGCATTTACTTAAATACTTGTATCTATAAAAAAGAACGTTAAACATAAAAATGTCTTTAATAAATAAATTGTCGGACTTTGTCCATTTCTTAATATATATATATATATGTGTATTAATTCTATCTGTGCTGTTTAGTCTGTTGTTAAGCCCGTCCAGACAAAGTGTCTTTCTAGTATTTTCCTAAGTTTAACTTTTTTGTTTGTTTCTATCCTTTTAATAATAGTGAATTTTGCATGGCTATTAAAAAGTTTCCCTAGGTGGAAATCCTGTTCTACAAGAAATAAACTTTCGCGGGCAGCCAACTTAATCCGATTCCAATAATTATTAATTCTATAATAAAAGGGCCATTCAGATTTTCCCACGTATTGTTTCAAGCATAATGTACATTCGAATAGATAAATTATGTTATGAAATCTACAGTTATAATCAATCTATCAATCTATCTATCTATCTATCTATATATATATATATATATATATATATATATATATATATATATATATTATAATTATTTCTTTTTTTAAAATATGATTCCATCGCGACACAGAATTTACTATTTTTCGAAACTGGCCAGCAGCATTTATGTTTAATTCCATTATTAAACCATAACCACTTAAAAAAATGCAAAAGAATTTTGGATCATCAATCTAACAGTTCCTATTTATTATCTCAATATATATGCACGCACACATACACACAAACACACACAGAGAACACACGCACATATACATATACATACATACGTATGCATACATACATATATATACATGCATGCATATATGTATTGATACATACGTACATATATATATATATATACACACACATATATATAGATACATACATATATATACGTACATATATATATATATATATATATATATATTATAATTATTTTTAAAAAAATATCATTACATACATATATATATACATACATGCATATATGTATTGATACATACATATATATATATTTATATGCTTATATATATATAGATACATGCATATATATATATATATATATATATATATACTATAAATTATTTTTTTAAAAATATGATTCCATGACGACACAAATTATTATGTTTCGAAACTGGTCAGCATATATATATATATATATATATATATATATATATATATATATATATGATCATCCACTAAGTCTATAATTAATTAACATCGGATTATTTAGCAACTTATGATTAATACCAACTTTATATTTTTATCATTACTGTCAAATGGAATATTGCTGTCATATATGGAATAATGTCTCCGCTGTACGTCTCAAGATCCTCGACAAATCCAGAGATGAATATGCGATGTGATAGGTCCTCATCTGGCATCTCGTCTACAGTCACTTCCTCTCAGACGTGTCGTGACTTCCCTCTGTCCTTTCTACAAGTATTTTTACGGCAACTGTTCCGACGAGCTACTTTCGCTGGTACTGCATTATTTTAAGCGAGCTTCCTGGGTGGCATTTCGGTCCCACCTTTTCACAATCAAAACGGTTAAATGTAACTGTCTCTTCTACTCAAACAGCTTCTTCTCTCGCACTTCCCGTCTGTGGAACTCTCTTCCTCTTTGCTTGCTTCCTCGATGACTATAATCTTCAAATATTCAAGTGTAATGTCAATCGATATTTGGCATCCTGAGATTGTCCCCCGTCTTTCTCTGTATCCTTTCCTTAAATACGCTTCTTTACAATTGTTCTCAATCCTCTGTAACCCCTTGCCTGATAGTGCCACTCCCGCCTTGCTTGGAGTGAATTGCCTTAAAAAATGTTACGGTAAGTAATAACAGAGTAAGTTAAACTTAGAGAAAATTTGTTAGAAAAATCTGAAATTATGAATGTTGTTTCGACGAAAAATCGATAACCACGCCAAAGTCCTTTTCAACTGAGCCGTTACCTCCAACCTGGATGCACAAAACAGAAAAGTAGAAAATATGTTTCATATTTTTAAATGGTGAAGCACGTTAATAACAAATGTAAAAAAAAGAAACAATCGTAAAAAAGAAACAATCGTAAAAAAGAAACAAATACAAATTACGAAAGTAGTGTACAAAAGACGCGATTGTGTTGTGCTTTGAGAGTATAAAACATGCAATATCATTGTATTGTGCAAGTTGCCTAAACAAATGTCTGCTAAACACTCGTCGATGAAATATAGGCCAGCCAAGAAACATTAATGCGAGTGAGTGACCTGAAGACAATTGGAAAGAAATTTAACAAATTTTATCAGCGAACAATCCAAACAATTAAAACTGACTTTGTGGAAATGCAAACTTGCGTTCAGATTCCCAAACAAGGTCAAACACATTTACTGAAGTTTAATCAAAATGAATTATATAAAAGCAATTATTGTATATATATATATATATATATATATATATATTCTATATATATATATATATATAGCTACACAAACATACAAATACACAAATATATATATATATATATATATATATATATATATATATATATATATATATATATATATATATATATTTAGTGTATAAGGGCAGCAGATGATTGTTCAAAAAAATATTGTTAAAGATAATGGACAACGAATATCTATTATGTTTTCTCATAAGCCGTTCCAAGCGTCGTATAAGGGCGTTAGTTTTCAAGAGAAAATAAAGATAAAACTGTCCAACATTTTGAGATAACTTTATTATATTAAAGCTTGGATCGACGACGAACAATAATAAAAAAAATATCTAAATGTTGGACAATTTTTGTCTCTGTTTATTACATTGAACTCTTGGGATTTATATCCTCCCTGGAATTATCCATACCAATTAACTTCAGCATATATATATATATATATATATATATATATATGAGTATGTACATATGTAAAATCATGACCCAAAAGTAGCGAGGGAGATTTAAAAATTAATAACTTCATTGTTTATTAACTTTTTTAGTTTTCCTTAAGGTATTTTCTGAAGAAGGCTTTGATAATTAATCATATAAAAATACAGGACTCAAAAATGAACACAAGTCGTGAAATGATTCTACTAATTAAAACTCAAATCCTAAACTGGCCTCTACGATACCTGGATCTGACAAGACATAATTTCTTTTTTTTTTATGGGCCTATTTCAAATAAAATTTTTATGTCAACAAGTTTCAGACTCTCCAACAACTGAAGGACAACATTCAAACAAATATCAAAACACTAGATACTGGAACACAGAGGCCTGTTATGGAAAAATGTATTAGGAAGGTCACATTCGTGTGAAGCTGAAAATGGTTGCCACTTAAAATATGTAATCTTTCCCACCGCGTCTAAATTTAATTCCAATATCTACTCTATTTAATTCTAGTAGTAGTATGAAGTATTATGAATTAAAGTCTAAAACTAAAGAGTTATTACATTTTTAATCCCTTGATGATTTTTGTGACAAACTGTATCAACAACATAAATAATGGGTTCTCGGGTTTTGAAAACGGTGAAATAATTCTAAATCAAGGTCTACTCAAAAAATATAAACAAAATATAATATTTACAGCAGTAAGATTATTTTTGCGTTTCGGGTATGGAATTTAAATCAGTTGATATAGATTTTCGGCCAGTCCCATGAAAAAATACAACACAGACACACAGAGACGCACATACATAGTCACACACACACACACACACATATATATATATATATATATATATATGTATGGAAATTTCTTAGAGTTAACCTATAGAAAAACAATATTTCTAAATATAAATGACAATAGGAAAACTGTAATAATTGCCACGCCTTCCTTCCATTGTACGAAACGCGTCAGGAAGTGTTACAGTTTTCCTATTGCTTAACTAATATATATATATATATATATATATATATATATATATATATATATATATATATTTATTTATAGATATATTGTATTTATAGATATATTATATTTATATATATATATATACAGTGCTGTTCAATAAAAGTGACTCACCTGATTTTTTTTTACTAAATGTTCTCTTCTCCGATGAAACGAAAGTTGAGCTAAATTCAAAGGATAAGCGATCTAAAATCCGAAGAAGCTTTGAAAGCTCTTTGAATTTAGCAGTAAGTACTGTCAAACATCCGTTCAGTATAATGTTCTGCGGATGCTTTTCTTTTCATGGAACTGGTTTCTTAAAACCTATTGAAAAAACCCTCAGGAACAAACAAATACAAGAGAATTTTAGAGTCTTGTCTGCTCCCTTCTGCTGAAAGGGTGCAAATCGACAGCACTAAGCTCATTTTTATGCAGGATAATGTTCCCTGTCACAAATAAAGATTGATGAAGGAATACTTTGATGAGAAGCAGGTGAGTGTTATGACATGGCCGCCCCAATCTCCTGACCTCAACCTCATAGAAAACTTATAGAGCATGTTGCTCAACTGCCTGTACTTTATAATGTTCCATAAGTTTTCTATAGGGTTGAGGTCAGGAGATTGGGGAACCCATGTCATAACACTCACCTGCTTCTCATCAAATTACAGTACTTTCTGTTTCATCGGAGAAAAGAATCAAATCAGTTGAGTCACTTTTATCGAACAGCACTGTATATATATATATATATATATATATATAAATACAATATATATATATATATATATATATATATATATATATATATATATATATATATATATATATATAGATAAATAGATAGATAGATAGATAGACAGATAGTGTATAGGAGCAGCAGATGATTATTCAGACATATATCTTTAAATATAACCCGAAACGAATGTTTATTATGTTTTATCAGGTGCCGTTCCAGGCGTCGTATAATGACTTTAGTTTCATGATAAAATGAAGACAAAACTGTCCAACATTTTAATATTTCTTTATTGTATTAAAGCTTAGATAGACGACAAAGATAATAAAGAAATTTTAAAATATTGGACAGTGTTTGTCTTCATATTCTCTTGAAACTAAAGAATTATCCGACGTTTGGATTTCTCACGTTTTCGTAATATAATGGCCACCACGTTCCCTGGATCTGATTTTCCCTAGTGTAATTTTATTCCTAATATCTACTCTATATAATTTTATGGTATTATGAATTAAAGTCAAGAAAGGAGTTATTAAATTTGGAAATCCCTTGCTGACATTTGTGATAACCTGTATATAAATAAAAAAATCAGAAATAGTCTCTTCTCGGGTTTTGTTAAATAAGGGATTTGAAAACGGTGAATTAATTTCAAATCATGGTTCACTCAAACTTATATATATATATATATATATATATATATATATATATATATATTAAAATGTAAAAAACGAAATTATCGAATTAAATTATTAAATTAAGCTAGATTATTTTTGCGTTTCGTGTCTGAAATTTAAGTCAGCGGATATAGATCTCGACCAGTCCCATCAAGAAATGTGTGTTCCAGAAATAGGTTAATTGAACCTTGTTTTGATGTAATGGTTCCCAGTGTGTTTATGGTAAAGCACCTTTTTCTTTAAAGATGTTTAACGATTTCGCAATTAGATAGAGGTTCGATACTTGCGTTTAATTTTATAAGTCATTCAATCTCTAGGCCGGTTGACATTAATTTCACTAGTTAAAAACATAGATGTCAACTCAAATTTCTGTATCGACAAAATCCAACGTATATAATAAAAACAAATATACACAAACACACACACACACACACACACACATATATATATATATATATATTTTCTGTATTTCAGCACCAAATTATCATTTTGACATGTCTAATAAAAAGATATAATATTTGCAATTCATTGGAATTGCAAATATTATATCTTTTTATTTTTCACAGAATCCTTTTATATTCACGAATATTTTTCTGTATATTACAATTAAATAAAAGCAAGAAATACATTTATTGCCTTATTTAATTGTAATATACTGAAAAAATATTCGTGAATATGAAAAGGATTATGAAAAAATAAGTAGACATAATATTTGCAACATATATATATATATATATATATATATATATATATATATATATATGTTACAAGCATTATGTCTGCTTATATATATATATATATATATATATATATGTATGCATGTATGTTTATAAGCATAAGTATGTATGTTATATATATAAGAAGGAAGCAAAATCTTTAATATCACCCTCAAATATTACTCCATTTTAATTTTAAAGCTAAACTTTAAAGTAAGAAAGATTACCCATATAAAAATAACTATAAATTACATTCATAAATTAGATTCAAACTGATAAAGATGTCACCGTAACTGTTTTTTACAATATTAAAAAAGTACGATTGGTCGGGTAAACAAACTGTTATAATTTAAAAAATTTTAATATGTTCTCTATAAATGTGTTAATAAATATAGTATTTAAATCATATTAAATACCTAAACTATTTGTAAAAAATTAAATATTTAAATTGCTAGTCAGCATCATATTAATTTCTTCGGGTTTTTTTTTTAGACATCTAAACTACTATCAAACATTAAAATCTATTCTTTACATAAATTGCTAAAACCCATTTACAGCCTCTTTCTCTTTACTTCCCTCTCCCTCTTCTTTCTTTTTCCTTTTTCTTTTCTCCCTTCTCCCCCCCCATTTCAATATATCACTTCCGTTAAGTTAACCGTCTAAATAGGTCAAGGTCTGGTCACACCTCCTCCCCCAATACTAAGTATGATTGAGAGAGATATGAAATTAATCCCTCCCTAAACTCTACCATAACTCTTTAACTACTCCTTTTACACTCTCTGTTAAATTACAAAAACTTACACTACCCATCAATTTTAATTTCATTTTCCGTTTCATTTCATTTTTTGAAGTTCTATCTGATGATCCTGCGTTCTTTAAAAGGACTCTGGTGAAATAAATTATTATAATGGTACCTTAAAGTGGTCTGACTTTCTTTTAAATATTAGCTCTGGATTTACATGGAGCTCTCAGGATTTCATCCTCCTTGGGAATACTCATACGGATTACCAAGTTCATCATAACTTAATTATATATAGAATATATATATATCACTCCTCCTACCCCAATATAAAGCATGCTTAAGAGAGATATGAAATTAACCCCTCCCGATACTCTACCATGTCTCTTTAACTACAACTCCTCCCCTTGTTAAATTACAAAAATTACACTACCCAGCAATTTCTAATCCCATTTTTCCTTTCAAGTGGTCTGTTTTTTTCTTAAAAATATATATATATATATATATATATATATATATATATTAGGAAGCAGTGAAAAAACATAAGCTTTTCAGGAATCGTCTGTATGATTTTAATAAGTAACGTGAAAATTTCAGATCATTTCATGTGTGTGTGTGTGTTTTGTGTATATATATATATATATATATAAGGATCTGTTTTTTTGAAAAAAAACAACATATATATATATATATATATATATATATATATATATATATATATTAGGGGAGCAGTGAAAAAACATAAGCTTTTCAGGAATCGTCTGTATGATTTTAACAAGCACCGTGAAAAATTTCAGATCATTTCATGCCCACTTTCCCTGCAACATTACGATTGATTTTATGTTAAATTTTACAGTTTATAAAAAAATAGGTGTAATTTATTGTTTACCAGGATAATAACAAATAATAGATTGGTGACATCAATTTTATTTTACTATTACATTATCTTAAAATATCACAAGTTAATAGTGAAATCTTCTCTTTTTTTTGTGTGGTGAGGGCGTGGAGCCTGAACATCATTTTCCTCGTCAATTAATTTTGTCTAATATATCCATCTCTCGCTTTGTATCCCGTCACTTCAGTTCAAACTTCAGTCATCATTTTAACCGTCTTTCGACCACGTGAGTACTGTTTGGCCTCTTGGACACTACTAATGGTATCTCAAGAATATCATTAACCTGTTGATCGTGAAATTATAGTTTTTTTTTTTGTTTTTTGCTTGCCAGTTTAGTTTGGTAGTCACCAATTTTCTCATGTTAACTACAGGAGACATATCTTCATTCCTATTTCCATCTTCATTGTTCTACTCACCACCAGTTTAACAAATCCTCGTCAAAAGCATCAACAGCAGAAACTTCTTCCTCCTCATCGGTCTGTAAGTGCATTCTTCCATCTGCTAATTCTTCTCTATAATCTTTCTTAACATTGAGACAGCTTTTTCTCTAACATTCTAGTCCTCATCCGCACACATACCAAGAAGAAGTTGAAGTGTGTGGGAGAAGTATGCATTTCCCTGGACAAATTTCTTCACTATCATTTACCAAAAAGAAAATAGTTTCCATGCCTGATGATGACCGGAGAACCTGTTGATAGTTCTTCTATAGGTAAGGAAGACCTAATACAATTTACAATTTAAAAAAACAAAAAAGGTTCATAACCTTTATCGAGTGGTTAGTGGGTTAATGCATTTTAAAATTTAGTCAGTGAATTTGCCATTTTATCACATTAACTTTACTTTTTGTATGATAATGAATCATTGTAATATAAATTAAACTGCACCACATAATTATATATATATATATATATATATATATATATATATATATATATATATATATATATATAAAGGGTGTTACAATATCTTGGACCGATTTTCAATGTGAGTTAAGTTTAAGCGTCTAATGATTTTTTTCTTTTTCTTTCAGATTTGGCGGACATTTGGGCGATATTATTTTTCACACATAATTGCCATGACTTAAATAACATGGTCCAATAGTGAAATAAATAAATTTTAGCCAATAACACTGATTTATTTACTGCTGACTTTGATCCATCTTAATGAATCACCCTTATATATAATCAGTCTTAATGAATCACCCTTATATATAATCCGTCTTAACGAAACACCCTTTATATACCGGGTGTAAAAGCAAATTTGTCCAAATCATATAACAGTAAAATTGTACAATTGTTAGATTAAAAATTTTAACCGTTGTATCTTAGAAATGATTAAAGATATCTTACTGGAATTCACCGAGGTTTTTATAACACTATTGGGCGTTATTTTGAAAATAAGAATGTATTTAGCTCTAAGCGGAAATAATGATTGTTGTGACCTCCTGATTCAGTTTTCCTCTCTAATGTTCCCTCTATTTAAAACTTATTCACCTTTCTCTTGATGGTTCCTAGATGGACTTTGTAGATGTAAGCCAGAGTATGAATGTTTGTACCATTACTGAAGGTCTTAATGATCATTTTCCTCTCACCATTCCTCATTTTAGAAGACATAATTGAGCGGACACAATACGATTTAACCTGTTCTTTTTCTAGTTGAATAAATCAAAGGCTTTTTCAGTGATTCTTACGACAAATGGTGTCAAGATGGCTAAAAGTCTTATCTGAAAACATGAAAAAAATTATTTCAAATTAGCGGATTTTTGGATATTAAACATTTTGTGGGATGGACAATTATCGCATGCTATTACAAGATTTGGACAATTTTGCTTTTAAACCCGGTATATATATATATATATGTATGTATGTATGTATGTATGTATGTGTGTGTATTCTTTAGTGTCTCTGGCTCTTAGAACTACAAAATAAAGAAATACAAGACACGTGCGCTGTCAAATGTAGACATGAAACGCTAATAGGTAATAAAGAAATTCTCTTTCAAGTGGAGGGAAAATGTTGTAAATTATAGCGATTTCACGCTGGGAAAGGAATGTATATATATATATATATATATATATATATATGTGTGTGTGTGTGTGTGTGTGTGCTTTTTGGAAGCGTTGTGATAATGCGTTGGCACAAAGAAATTCGTTCCCTCATACCATGATATGCACAGTTAATTTTAAGTACCTTCATACATTCCGATGAGCGTGTGTGTAAAGTTTAGTAGGACCAGATATACACGTCTAAATATATACATATAAGCAAACAGTTTTTATTCGCCTTCGACAGTAACCATGTAAGAAGGCCTAGCGTACTCATGACCTCAGATAATGTAAGTGCGTTCGTCCTACGTTCGATGTCTTATTGAGTGAAACGTTTCAACAAATAGATTTAAGAATAGAATTCTTTTGATTGGAATATACTCATAAACAGATTTATATCATATAATAATTGTGCTTGTCCCTACCTTCGTTTGTTCACACAAATGTTACGCACTGTCAATATTTCATTAATAATGGACTATGTCATTTTGATCACATGCAAACACAAAAGATATATCAAAGATGCTACATGGTTTCAGTGAAAAAAGAAAGAAATATGGGAGTGTTTAATGTCTCCTGCTAATACTTCATAAATAACAGAATATTCCGTTTTGTTCGCGTGAAAGGACAAAAGACATATCTGAAACACTACTTGGTTTCAGCGGAAAAAGAAAGGTATGCTTAATATCTCCTGCTACCACCTAGTAAATAATGGACTATTCAGTTTTCACCGCGTGAGAAGAGAAAACACACATCAAAGACTGTACGTGGTTTCACTGAGAAACTAAAAGAGAGGAAGAAAGGAAGATAAACGTGTTTAATGTCTGTTTCAGTGAAATGGAAAAGTTATCAATTTCAAAACCTTACTTCTTTAAATAACAATGCAATATTTTTTTAAAGTGGGTAAGCTCGAATAATTAATTTTTCACGGGCTAAAACACAGGCAAGAAGTGCGAGAAAAGAAATTATTAGAATAGAACTTACGGTTGCATCTATCTAATCTAAAAGTAAAACGATAAAGCATAGCAATCTCGTACTAGGATTAACGTCATGCAGTAGGAGGGAGGAATAATTACTATGAAAATACTCGGCGGTTGAAAAGGACTTATAACAATTATGCATACTAAAAAATAATAAATCTTAATACTAAAAAAATAAAGTAAATAAATTTTAATACTAAAAAAAATAAAAATTTTAATACTAAATAAACTAATACTAAATAATACTAAATAAACTAAATAAATTTTAATAATACTAAATAAACTAAATAAATTTTAATACTAAAAAATAAACTAAATAAATTTTAATCCTAAAAAAATTAATAATGGCTGATAATGTTTCGTCTAATAAAAATGAATTAATAATAATGGCTGACAATGCTTCATCTAATAAAAAACGAAGATAAAAGTAAATATTAATAAAAAATGAATAATATTTTTTAAAAATGTTTAATCTTATAAAAAATGAAGATGAAATTAAATATTAGCCAAAAAACAATATTGGTTTAAAATGTTTATTCTGATAAAAAAGATGAAAGCAAATACTAATCAAAAAATCGCAATATTAATTTAAAATGTTTAATCTGATAAATAATGAAGATGAAAGTAAATACTAGTCAAAAATGCATAATAATGGCTGACAATGCTTCATCTAATAAAAAAAAAACGAAATACTAATAAAAAAAATAAATACTAGCCAAAAAACAATATTGGTTTAACATGTTTAATCTGATAAAAAAGATGAAAGTAAATACTAATCAATAATGACAATATTGATTTAAAATGTTTAATCTGAGAAAAAATGAAGATGAAAGCAAATACGAGTCAAAAATAAATAATCTTGTTTGAAAATGGTTAATCTGATAAAAAATGAAGTAATTACTAGTTAAAAATGAATAATAAATTTAGACAATGTTTCATTGAATACTAGCAAATTCATGTTAATGCTACGAATTTTCTGTGTTTTGACTGTGTTTCAGTCTAATTTTATCTTTCGGTAATTTCAAAGTGTTTCTCTTACAAGCTAAAAAAACACAAATTGCAGAAGTTATAGTGCGATGTATTAGTCAGAATGTTTGTCTGGCTAAAGGGCGAGGACAGGGAATGATGAAATAAAAAAGACAATGTCTAAGACTAGAATTTTCGAGGTTGATTTCTCTGCCCAATTCCATGATAATTTTGTCTCTTGGGTAAATTTGTGAAAGCCGTAAAAGTTGTAAGTGTCAGCAGAGCGAAACATTTTCATGTAAGAAAAATCTTCCCGCTAAACCCCAAAAGGACTTGGACACCAATTTGTCCTTTGTCCGACTAGTGACTGCCGAATCATTTTTTTTTTTATTGATGGGTGGGGGAGTTTCTGACTCGTTCTCGATTAATATTCTTCATTCATCTTTTGTTCTTGAATATTTACCCATTTTTTGTCTTTCTTCTTCTTCTTCAGTTTCTCGTCGCCGTTGACGTCCTCCTCGTCCTTCTTCCTTTTCTACTTCTTCTTCTGCTGCTGCTCCTTCTGCTGGTGCTTCCTTTTGTCTTCTGCCTTTCGTCGTTCTCCTCATTTCTTTTTTCTTCTTCTTTTCACGAACGCACTTAAAGAAAGAAAGCTAATAAAAAAAAAAGAAAGAAAAAAAAAAACAGAACCAAACACAAAGATGGCTCTATACCGGATAGATCCTGTCTAGACCCATCACACAAAGACGTCTTATCAATTTATAAACGGTAGCGTAAAGTCCAACTTTCAAAACCTGCAAATTTTATACGTCAACTCTGGGCAGCAATCTCTCCCAAGACGGACAACGTTCCCAGTTTGTCGAAGTTCCTTCTTTTTTTATATCATTATTTTAGCGCATCTGTTCCGCAGGACTGACCACTCACGGTCCAGGTCAGCCGGTCGAAGTTTATGAGTGACGCCAAGTGAAGAAACTGGACTTGTCAGAATTACCCGTATTCGCCATGTCGTTATTATGTTTGTCTCTGACGTCAGCTCAAGGTTTCCATCTTGGCGGATATCGACGCCATATTGCATTTGTTTATGGGCCGGAAGACGAGATTACACCCTTTCAATTTATTCATGCTTTCTTATTCTTGTTTCTTTACGGGTCAGTTTTATTTCTTTCTGGACACTTTCCTTTCTTGATATTGTTTTTCCATTTTATTTGTTCATTGATAAATACAATTCACTGTATTAGAAATTCAGGCATATAAACACACGCACGTATGTGCACACACTTCTGCACACACTTGCTCATACGACATATATTCACACATACAGCCACAAACATACATACAGACACACACACATGCCTACACGTGCGCACAAACACACACACGCTTACATGTGCACCCGCACAGAAAGAGAGAGAGAGAGAGAGAGAGAGAGAGAGCGAATAACACGAATAACACGCCTATA
>CAHIKZ030005591.1:475000-500000 GCA_903632075.3 Acanthosepion pharaonis | reverse complement strand
GGGATTATAAAAGTAAAAGTTGGAAGAGAAAAGCTATGAATAAGAAAAGAAATAAGAAATAGAAAACAAAATCAGAAATAAAAAAGGAATCACATTACTACTGTTGAAATGATCTATCTTATTAATTTCTCTATCTGTCTAGTTATCTATTTAAACACAAACACGCACACACACACATATATATATCTGTGTTCGTATCTATCTATCTATCCATCTATCTATCTATCTATATATATATATACATATATATATATATATGTATGTATATATACATATATCATTGTGTTCAGACCTTTCTATCTTTATATGTCATTCAGTTCATGTTTATCTATCTATCTATCTATCTATCTATCTATCTATCTATCTATCGGTGTGTGTATTTATATATATATATATATATATATAAATCTTTTCATACCTTTCTATCTATCTATCTATCTATCTATCTATCTATCTATTCTTTCCTATGTAGGCCGATACTCGTAGACAACACAAAGATATTGTACAACGTAAATTCAAATAAGACGACAAACACTTGAAGCAATAAATATAAAAGTATAAAAAGCTAGCATAAACTAGACAGTTAAATATATTTGGTAATTAAGAATCAGCTTGGCCTAGTCTATTTAATACCACGAATCGTTTTGTCTATGTTGTAAGCAGCTCGAAAACGACGTCAACAACATGTCCAAAACATAATATAAGTTTACGACGTTCTACGCACCAAATGCCATTGTGGCAAAGAATAAAGAGACCAAAATAAAGAAAAAAGGAAAAAATCCACCGACATTTTCTTGAATTTCAAAAAACAAAGATTCTCTTCATTTAAAAAATAAATAAATAAATAACCTGTTCGATTTAAACTCTCGATACTTGTGTAATATGAGAAAGTCTTCTTTTTATTTATTATATGTGAATTCCCATAACTTCTTAACCGTTATATATTCAGAGATGTCCTTCTATATTGACAGTCATCCAGAGCTACAGAGTTTTATTATAGCGTCGGAATGGGAAAGAAATACTGATTCATGCCTTTTTCTCAAATAAGCATTTCTCAACAGTACCAGACCGACAATACACAAGGCTTGAAATTGAACACAAATCACCGATCTTAGTTCTCTCGACAATAACATTTACGCTATCAGGAAATATACTTGCAAATAATTAGTAATGCTAATGTTAATGGTGGTATGAACCGTTTCCTTATAAGGAAACATTCGGCATTCATTGATGGAGCAGCCAGTCCTATTACTGTTTGAAATAAGACATATTCAAAAGATATTCTATTTTAAATTATTTCCAAATAATCGACTCTTGATTCTTATATTGGTCAACATTTGGTCGACAATGCCTTGTGTGCTTGGATATCAGGAGGACTGGTTCGACATATTACGCAGGGAACATTCTCTAAATTTGTTCAGCATTGTTGAAGCAGTTAGAATCAAATTTAGAAGATCTACGCAGTTCAGGCAAAAAGACAGCTTCAAATGCTCCCCTCATCTTTAGGAAAAACACTAAACATGACGATTTTTATCTTTTACTTGTCCGCCATTTTGTTCTAACGAATTAGTCTCCTAAGGAGGACAGATATTTTCTATGAAATTTCTCGGACATTCAGGCCGGTAAATATAACTCATACTATTACTATAAACAGAGCATTTACTTAAATATTTTTATTCATAAAAATAACGTATAAAAAAGAAAATATATTAAAATAATTGCCGAACTTAGCCCATTTCATAATATATATATATATATATATATATATATATATATATATATATATATATATATATATATATATTTTTTATATAGACAAAAACAATTTACTGAGTACAAAGATCCAACTTCGTTTCACTGCACATTTAAATTGCACTTCGACTGGTGAGAACCAAAATGGTTATGAACAATTCTGTTTGTAACAAGCTGCATGTGAAACGTCACTTCCCTTTTTCCATTTGTTTGACAAAAAATACATAAAGGTAAAAATGTGACGGAGTGATACTATAGTGCTTATTGATAGCTGTTTGATGAAGGATGGTTGAGAAGTTAAAGTAATAGCTAGACCTGAAAAATTTTTTTCGACAACAACGGTCAAGGGTTTAGGCACAGAATTTCCAAGCCTTCTAAGAGTGAGTGGCGTGGGAGGAAAGGTGAGAATAGGAGAAAATAATACGATGAAAGAGGAAGGAGAGATAAATTCAAACGATAGTTGTAGTAATAATTGGGAATGTTTTTGGTTATTTTAAAAACTGAGTCAGAACTGAATTGCATATATTTACGATACCGTTACCATTACTAGTTTTATAATCAATGAAAGTGTTTTGTAAATTAACAAATTAAGAGGTGGAGATTTCTTCTTGGTATGTTGAATACATAAGTTATTCGGGTTTTTTTTTTGGAGGAGGATTTTTTAAATCAATAAGTTGTAATTTAGAAATGAAGATATAAGTAGAAATCTATATAAAAGTATGGAATATTAATAATGTTTATAAGCAAATTTTGACCTATTGTTGGACTGTATAACGTGTAGCGTAAGTATGGATGTAAATCAATTAATCTGAATGTATTACTAGTATTATATATCCGCAAAAACATTTTAATCATCATAATCTAAGATAGATTAATGGAGAGGTATATGAGTGGGTAGAAATACATCAAAGGAGGTGAGTTATTATTTTAAACGTTTAGAGTTATGTATTTAAAAGTTTACTAAGATTGTAATATGCCTACAAAAAACGGTGGTTTCGTATCTTTGATTTAATGATTTAAAACAAAATTATATGTATTAGCCATATCCCCGTCTTATGAACATTTCCTTTAGTAAGAATTAAAAATAATTTAGCAGACGCTGTTATTTTATACAAACAGCATTTTTCATGATTGCTTTAATGGTGTGAACGCAATAGAGCTCCCCACATTAAAGTGACCTCGTGTCACTTCCTGCCAGTGTGAGGCGGAAACAATATACAATCGTTTCTCCGCCATTTAGCTAAGATCAAAGTGAAGTATCTATTATCATCTTTCTCTCTCTCTCACCCTCTCCAATTCTTTCTTTCTTTCATTCTTTTTCTCACTGATATCAAGTAGTGTCTTTTCTCCTCTTACAACGTGACCAAAACAGAATTATCCATTATTTGTGCGTTATTGGCAGGGCGTAACTGTCGTACGAATTAGTGAACAGCTGGAGAAGCACTGTTATAATAGGATATTTCATTATATTTTTAAGGATTTAATTTCTTTTATTCATAATTCGGTATTTTTTCTTGTTTATTTAAAAAAAAAATGCACATATCATCGCAGTTATAATCTCGCTGTAATTTACCCCTGAAGATGATCTTAGAAAGGATCGAAAGAACTTAGGTTAAAAAAAAAAACACGCCTTTCTTGATGCATTTCATCTTAATGGCAAGAAACTAATTAGATAACTGGAAATAAAAATTTTTCGCTTGAAGATGGAACGGAGCCCTTTTTAATTTCAACTCAATTTAATTTAAAGGATTATATTGAAGTTTTTGGCTCTTGTTTTGAAACATGAGACCTCTTATGTAGCGATTCGGAATCATATTTTTAAATAAATAATTATATTTATGCTCTACTTTTGTATCGAGCACTATTTTTTAAAAATAATAACTAAAATACTAAGGAACTTTGGACTATTTACCTAACCAGTTCCTTCCTATTTTCTATATATTTTCACACACACACACACACACACACACATATATATATATATATATATATATATATATATAATTGTGTATTTGGGCAGCAATCTTACTGTCATAAAGTTTCATTAAAAATGATTGATACAAAGTTTGTAAAAACCCTTCAAAAGTTGTGCACATCCGAGTGTTTTCGACCATAATTTTAGTCATTATCAAGGATGTTCTTTTTTGTTTTTTTACTCTAGGTACATAGAAAATATTAGACATTCAGTTAAAATATAGATGGATACATCTGAGCGCATTGAGAAAAACAGATAGATAGATAGATAGATATAAAAAGACAGACAGGCAGTGAGATAGATAGATATATAAAGACAAATAGATAGATAGATAGATAGATAGATAGATAGATAGATAGATAGATAGAAAAAAATAGACAAATAGACAGAATTCGCGAAAGAAATCGATATTCTCCAATTTGCACAGTGTTGAGAACGAATACTTTCATAAATTACCAGACATGATTCTGTTTCCATTGAATTTTGTCTGCTGTCGGAGAAATAAAATCACTGGACAGATAAAAAGAAACAATCAGAAAATATATATAAATGTAATCGGGGGAAAAAAAAGCGGGAAACACCAATATACTGCGGTGTTTGTTTACACCGAGGTGTTTAGGAATGTCTCGCTTGTATATTTGCGTTTTCATTAGCTGATACGAAAAGATGCGCATCTCTTTTTCCCAAAGGCATCTTGGGAAAAAAAAATTATTTTTACATTAATAGCAACTATCTGCATGCCTAACGTATCAAGCGTTTCCTTATTTATTTGCTTCTTGCAAGCATTAACCATTGACAAGATGACAGTATGCATGGTATTTAGCAAAAGACTGGCCCTAAAATGCTAATTAAAAGTCAGAAATACCAAAATCCAACAAGTGAAAATAAAATAAACATCTGGGAAATGTTTTAACAGAGGACGGAAATTGCGACACTGAAATCCGAAGCTAAGCAATATAATAAGAAAAAAAGAAAATAGTTCTGAACTATTAAGTGATATCTGTTCTCCTATATGGCAGTGAATGCTGGACAATCTTCTCAGACATCAAGTGGCGCGAAGCGACAGAAATGTGCTTCTACATAGGGTGCTGCAGATACCATCGACCAAATACGTGGGCAACTACGAAGTTTTAAATGGAAACAAAAAGGAAAATCATGTTTAACATCAAGTAGAGACAGCTGAAATCTCTCAGTTACATAATGAGGAAAGAGGGTTTGGAAAACCTAATATGCACAAAATATTCTAAAACAATGCAAAACTTAGTGCCCTTGACAAAATGAATTTCGTAAATTTTGGGAGAAATAGCAAAAAGGTAAAATTTATTAAGAGCTACAAAGTAAAGGAAATAGTGGAGAGCCATGATCGCCTAAGTCCTGAAGGGATACGACACATAGAAGAAGAATGAGCTTGAGTAAATGGATGGCGGAACAAGGTTTAGGGAAATAACAAAAAAAGACAAAATTTATTAAGAGCTACAAAGTAAAGGAAATAGTGGAGAGCCATGATCGCCTAAGTCCTGAAGGGATACGACACATAGAAGAAGAATGAGCTTGAGTAAATGGATGGCGGAACAAGGTTTAGGAGAAATAACAAAAAGACAAAATTTATTAAGAGCTACAAAGTAAAGGAAATAGTGGAGAGCCATGATCGCCTAAGTCCTGAAGGGACACGACACATAGAAGAAGAATGAGCTTGAGTAAATGGATGGCGGAACAAGGTTTAGGAGAAATAACAAAAAGACAAAATTTATTAAGAGCTACAAAGTAAAGGAAATAGTGGAGAGCCATGATCGCCTAAGTCCTGAAGGGACACGACACATAGAAGAAGAATGAGCTTGAGTAAATGGATGGCAGAACAAGGTTTAGGAGAAATAACAAAAAGACAAAATTTATTAAGAGCTACAAAGTAAAGGAAATAGTGGAGAGCCATGATTGCCTAAGTCCTGAAGGGACACGGCACATAGAAGAAGAATGAGCTTGAGGAAATGGATGGCGGAACAAGGTTTAGGAGAAATAACAAAAAGACAAAATTTATTAAGAGCTACAAAGTAAAGGAAATAGTGGAGAGCCATGATCGCCTAAGTGCTGAAGGGACACGACACATAGAAGAAGAATGAGCTTGAGTAAATGGATGGCGGAACAAGGTTTAGGAGAAATAACAAAAAGACAAAATTTATTAAGAGCTACAAAGTAAAGGAAATAGTGGAGAGCCATGATCGCCTAAGTGCTGAAGGGACACGACACATAGAAGAAGAATGAGCTTGAGTAAATGGATGGCGGAACAATGTTTAGGAGAAATAACAAAAAGACAAAATTTATTAAGAGCTACAAAGTAAAGGAAATAGTGGAGAGCCACGATCGCTTAAGTCCTGAAGGGACACGACACATAGAAGAAGAATGAGCTTGAGTAAATGGATGGCAGAACAAGGTTTAGGAGAAATAACAAAAAGACAAACTTTATTAAGAGCTACAAAGTAAAGGAAATAGTGGAGAGCCATGATAAACTACGTCCTGAAGGGACACGGCACATAGAAGAAGAATGAGCTTGAGGAAATGGATGGCGGAACAAGGTTTAGGAGAAATAACAAAAAGACAAACTTTATTAAGAGCTACAAAGTAAAGGAAATAGTGGAGAGCCATGATAAACTACGTCCTGAAGGGACACGGCACTTGAAGGGGATTTTTTAATAATTGCACTTGTTTGGACATTTTCTAAACATACCGTACAAGGCCATATTTTCATATGATGATTATGACCAGAACATTGTCAACCTCGCTTCATATTAATTCGTCACATAACCATATATCTTTCTTTCATATCCAATCATCTATAAAGAGGAGGAAAATCATAGATCTCCACAACATCCTGTTTTTGTTGCTCTAAATAACTTTTGAACATTTTCCTTGCCTCTTTGTGTCTATTCTCTCATCCATTTACACAAACTCGTTAAACGTAGATTTTCCACCATTTCTCTTACCTTCAGTATATCTTCTGAGTGTTAAATTCCTTTAAATCTTTCCTTATTATATGTACCATATATTTCAACACTTTCTTATTATAAGTACAATTATCCATGTATATCGTATTTTTCTTAAGGCGTCCATATCAATCATATAATTTGTCTTTGATATCCTCAGCACTCTTTGTTATAACCATATCTTTTTTTGCTTCAAGTCACTTTAACTATGAAGCGACTGTATAGCATTCCTTGATTTAGAGATTACCAGTTCCATATACATTAACCATTTTTTTTTCTTGATTCTAAAGAGATTGTAGTATCTCTTATTACTTTGCTTAGATTCTATTAGACATATTTCACTATTCTTATACCCTTTCAGATTACTGTGACACGTCTTTCTTTGCCTATTACGAAACTACATCCGAAAGATGAATTTACCTGCTGTCATGATTTCGGCGTCATCAATAGGTAGCTTATAATTTCGGAAATTTTTCTCTTTTTGCTTACTGAGAAATATGCATTCTCTCTTCTTATAGAAGATAGCATTTCCTTCCAGTTCTCCTTTGCTATATTTTCTAAATGGTCAAGATTTCTTTAAAAAATCAAATGAAAAAATAACAAATAGAAAATGTATTGTAATGAGGCCCATATCGATTTTTTTCCTATTTCGCTGAAATTTATTGAATATGAGATCTTAAAAAAAATTAAAAAGGTAAAAGAAAAATAATTTACAAAAAATATCTACAAAATCGAATTCCCAAAATAACAATAACTTATTTAAATGAATTGTTCCGACCGGGTATCCAATGCTGTAGTTCTCACTCTTACCCAGTTACCCATCCTATACGCCCTTCTCCAACAGCGCCGGCACCACTGTTTCGATCATGCGCACCGTATACCGTATAGGAGGATTCCGATAGTCCTTCTGTATGGCGAACTTGCTAGCGGCAAGAGGACAAGAGAGCGACCTCATCTTCGCTTCAAGGACGTCTGTAAAAGGGACAAGAAAGCAATGAACATGGACATCGATAAACGGGAAGACGTTGCCAACGATCGCACGCGCTGGAGACGTGATTTACACCGAGGCCTGGGGCGAGGAGAGGAAAAACAAAGGCTTTACCCCCGGGAAGAAGCTCGGCTGAAAGAAATCAACAAGGGGACATCAGGTTAGAGCGTCTTTCACATGCATTCATTGCAATCGAGATTGTCACTCCCGTCTGGGCCTATGCAACCATAACAGATGCTGTACCGCTATCAGCAGCTGAGGCATAACTCTTGGCGCAGATGGAGGGCCTCTCGAGACCGGCGGTTGCCATATCGCATTCACTTGCGGACTATTGTCCTCATCGTTGTTGCTTTTATTATAACTTTTCGACCTTTCATCTCGTGTTTGTTGATCTGGGTATACTTGGGGTTATTTCGAACTGAAACCTTTATTTAATCTGCTATGGCCATGTCTATGAATATCTCGTCATGATCTTATTTAATACTGCTCAATTATTGTTTGCTGATTGTAAATCTGCACTAACCTGCCCAGTGACTGAACTTAAAATGCTGCCATACATAATCCGGTGCTCCTGAGATTTCTCTAGAGCTCCTTGAAAAATCCCCCAAAGAATCGGCAATATTATTGGTCCTGACCTGGTTTTTCAGTTCCAGTTACTTTCCCATCGCCATGAGGTTGCCTCCCTGTGCCTTTTCTAAAATACTTTCATGGAATTTGTTCGGATAATCTATTCGCTATTGCACCTAAACTGGCGGCAAGATTTCATCGCTTCAAAGTTGAATTGGCTAGATGTGACCGTAAGTTCTATGTTAACAGTTTCTTTTATCGCGCTTCTCGCTTGTGGAACTCCCTTCGGTTTCTTGATTTACAGTCAAGTTTGATCCTAAAAATTTAAAGGCAATGGCAAACGCTATCTATTGTCCTCCTGATTACTCTTTCTACTTCCTGCTCATTATTAATCTTTCTGTTCCCAATTCTTCCCTGCTATGTAATCCCTTGTGTCATTAGAGGCTTTACTGCCTTGCATGGGGTGATACGAATTAAAAAAAAATATTAGCAAGTTCTCGGACTAGATACGAACTCAGTGAGCAATAACTGAGCAGTACTAAAAATAAGAACTAGATATAATCAGCAGAATGAGAACATTCTCATCCCATAGATTAAATAAAGGGTTCAGAATTTCCCTGGTTACACCAATCGACAAGTACCTGATGATAGCCAGAGGGTATGAAGGTTGAAACGTGATAATAATTACAAAAGTGAGGACAACATTCTGGTTGTTAATAATGAAAATATCTCTTCATTCATGTAATTCAGACAGAAACGAAAATTTGTAGAGTAAAAAAAAAATGTTTATTTTAATTTTAGTGTTTTACTGATAGCAGAAACGGAAAATAATTTATAAAATCTCCTAGAGAAGGTAGCGACGGAAAGTGAGAAGAAAGGACTAAGCATAAACTACAAGAAGACAGAATGCATGGTCATCAGTAAAAGGATGAGCCCGAAATGTGATTTACAGGTCGGGAACACTAGACTCAAGCAAACGTAGAAGTTTAAATATCTGGGAAGTGTTTTGACAGAGTACGGTAAGCGCGTCACTGTAGACGTATTGGTATGGCCAAGGACGCATTCCAAAAGCTAGGCAGAGTATCGCGAGACAGGAGAATTTCTTTGGTAACAAAGAAAAAAAAATTACTGAGCTGTTACGGGACATCTGTCCTTCCTTACGGCAGCGAATGTTGGACGATTTACTCAAAGATGAAGAAGAGACTCGAAGCGACGAAGATGTGGTTCTACAGAAGGATGCTAAGGATATCATGGACCGAGTGTGTGTGCAACGATGAGGTCTTAGAGAGGTTATAAACAAGGATAAGGCTTACACTTAATATCAGGAAGAGCCAGTTGAAGTTTCTGGGACATATAATGAGGAAAGAAGGCCTGGAGAATCTGATAATCACAGGTAGAATAGAGTGAAAGAAAGATAAGAGAAAACAACGTGTGACATACCTGACGGGCTTAAGATGTGAGAACGTGGACTGGGAAAGGAAGCAGAGGGAAGGAACTTCTTGAGAGCTGCAAGGGATAAAGATAGTTGGAGAGCCATGATTGCCTACGTTTCTCAAAGAAGATGGTACATAAAAAGAAAGTTTTCGCTTTAATAATTTTCTTTTCGTTTCTTCTATTCTGTTAATTCTGTTTCTTCTTTCTTTATTACTTTCTTGTTTTATTTATAAATATTTATCGTACTATTTTGTTTTCTTTTTTCTTCTTTATTTCTCTATTGCATGTTTATTTGATTCTCTTCTTCGTGTTGTCTTTCGCGTTCATCTCATCATAGAATAGGTTTATGGTTATTTACATTTGTTTTCCTTTTTTAATAAACATTTCTCCCTTCCGTTTTGAGTTATCTGCCAACTAATTTCCATTTTGTTTTTTGTCTTTTCTCTAAACGTCTTCAATTTTTATTATTTCCTGTATTAAATATTTTTATTCGTTTGTAATTTCGTTGTTTTTTCTTTTTTTTCTTTCCACTTTTATTTTCACTTCTTATTTTTCATGTCTTATTTTGTTTTTTGTTTTTTTTTAATAATTTTATGTTTTTCTTCTTCCTTCATCTTTCTTCCTTTATTTTATTCTTTCTTTCTTTCAACCGTCTCACTATTTTTTCTCTTTCTACTTTCCATGAATTTTTTAGTGTTAGTTTTTTAATTAATATCTTTATTGTTTCTTTGTTTTTTTTTTATTGTTTTTAAGTTTATTCTTTTATTTGATTTTTTTCAGTTTCAATGAATGTTGAAATTTTTTTCATTTCTTCTCATATTTTCCATGGTTTCTTTATTTGTGTTGAAGCTTGAATAAGCATGGAATAATAATAATACAACACAAAATGTACGTAACAAAATGTATTGAAACAATGAAAAAAAGGTACACAATATTTACAGGTAGTTTTGGTATATTCTTGGGAAGACTGTTCCTGCAGAATGGGTTGACTAAGTCGCAGTCGGGCAGAGTCTCTGGATTCGATCTCTTAATCTTCCGTCGTCTTCCGGTACCAACCCATATTTATATGGTCGGTACTCCACTTATGTAAATTAGGTGTATCATACACAACAATTTGTTTTGTCATTTCATTGGAGGATTTTAAATTTTTTTCTTTTTTTGTTTCTTTTATTTTTCATTTAGTTATTCTTTCTGCCTTTATTGTTTCTTTGTTTTTTACTTGCATTTGTTTTTCTTTGTTTGGCTTTCTTTTCTTACTTTCTTTACTATATTTAGTGTATCATTCTTTCTATAATTTGTTTCTTTTTTCTTTTTTTCGTATTCTTTCTTTCTATCTTTTTGCTTGTTTGTTTGTTTGTTTCTTTCTAATATTTATCTTTTTCTGTTCGTCTAGCATCTATTTGTTCTTAAAGAATTGTCTTTCTTTCTTTCTTTCTTTCTTTCTTTCTGTCATCTATTCTTTCTTTAATTTTCTTTCTTCTGTTCTTTCTTTCATACGTTTTCCTTTTATTTTCTTTCTAATATTTGATTTGTTTTCCTTCTTTCTTGCATTTGCTTTCTTTCTTTTTTCTTTTTTTCTTATAGTTATCATTTCAGTTAGTCTAAGTTTATTTGTTTTTCAAACGTTTTTCTTTTCTTCTTTCTTTCTTCTTCTATTCTTTGATTAATTTTCTTTCTTCTATTCTTTCTTTTATACTTTTTCCTTTCTTTTTTCTTTCTAATCTTTGATTCTTTTTTCTTTCTTTCTTTTTTCTTTCTTTTTTATATTTATCTTTTTCAGTTTGTCTGACATTTATTTCTTTTTCAAAAGTTTTTCCTTCCTTCCTTCCTTCCTTCCTTCCTTCCTTCCTTCCTTCCTTCCTTCCTTCCTTCTATTCTTCGATTAATTGTCTTCCTTCTATTTTTCCTTTCATTCATTTTCCATTGTTTTCTTTCTAATCTTTGATTCATTTTCCGTCTTACTTACATTAGCTTTCTTTCTTTTTCTTTCTCTTTTTCTTTCTTGTTTTTTTCTTTCTTATATTTATCTTTTTCAGTTCGTCTAACATTATTTTTTCGAAAGTTTTTTTTCTTTTGCTTATCTCTTCCATTCTTTTTTTCTATTCTTTGAGTAACTTTCTTTTATTCGTTCTTTTATACGATTCCCTTTCTTTTTTCTTTCTAATCTTTGATTCTTTTTCTTTCTTTCTTTCTTTCTTTCTTTCTTTCTTTCTTTCTTTCTTTCTTTCTTACATTAGCTGTCTTTCTTTCTTTTTCGTTCTTTCTTTCTTATACTTATCTTTCTCAGTTCGTCTAGCAGTTATTTGTTTTTCCAACGTTTTTATTTTCTCTTTTCTTTCTTTCTTTCTTTCTTTGATTAATTTTCTTTCTTCTATACGTCTTTCATTAGTTTCTTTCTTTTTCTTTTTTTTCTTTCTTTTTCTTTCTTTGTTATTTTGATTCATTTTCTTTATTTCTTACATTAGTTGTCTTTCTTTCTTTCTATTATTTATCTTTTTCAGTTCGTCTGGCATTTATTTGATTTTTCAAACATTTTTCTTTCTTTTTTTTCTTTATTTCTTTCTTTGTTCTTTCTTTCTTTCTTCTATTCTTTGATTAATTTTCTTTCTTCTTTCTTTCTTTTTTCTTTCTTACATTTGTTGTCTTTCTTTTTCTTTATTTGTTACATTTTTACAGTCCTTCTACCATTTGTTTTTTCTTAATTTTTTATTTCCTTTTTCTTCCTTCTATCTTCGATTCATTTTCTTTTATTCTTTCTTTATAATATATTTGTTTTCTTTCTCTTTTCTTTCTTTCTTCCATTTTTCTTTTTCAATTTTTCTAACATTTATTTTGTTCAAACGTTTTTCTTTCTTCCTTTCTTTCTTTCTCCCTTCCTTCCTTCTTTTCTTTCTTACTTTTTTTTTCTTAAATTCATTTTCTTTCTTCATTCCTTTCTTTCTTTGCTTTATTTATTTTTTCAGTCCGTCTAACATTTTTTCTTACATACGTGTTTCTTTCCTTCTGTTTTGTATTCATTTTTTTTTTTTTTTTCCTTCCTTATTCAGTTTTTATTCATTTTCTTTCTTTTTTTTCCTTCTTCCGTTTTTGATTCATTTTCTTCTTTTCTTTTTTCTTTCCTTCTTCTGTTTTTATTCATTTTCTTCCTTTCTTTTCTTTCCTACTTTTTTGCATTTATTGTTTTTAGTTCTTCCATCATTTGTTTTTCATCCATGCCTTTTTTTTTCCTTTTTTCTATTCTTTGATTCATTTTCGTTCTTTCTTTCTTTTTTCCTTCCTTTTTTCTTTCTTTCTTTTTTAATTATAACTGAACCAACTAATCTCCTTTGGCAAGATGAAAAAAAAAAAAAAAAAAAAATCCGGCGTCTCTTTCAAGCGAACATGCCTCGTTCTGAATGTTCGCCTCCTAATTGGGTCATATTTTCTCGGCTAAAAACACTCTAAATTCGCCAGCGGCTAACAAACGTTGAGGATGTGTTTGGATTTGTCATATTGGGTGTATGGGAAAGAAACCCCTCATTAGTCCATGCAAAGACAATTACCAAATTAATAAGTCGCATGGTAATTTCGACTCTCTTAATGATTCTCACGATAGTATGGCACTAAAAGAAAGTCACTGATGTTTAATTGGAGAAAACAATATTTGAACTAAAAAGAATTCTTATCTATTTTTAAATCTCCTGTTTGCATTTCAGCATTTTCGGGAAGAGGGGGAGAAGAGAGAATGTCAAATCTCTTATCCTAATTATTTTGAATGGCGTAAACGTAATAACACAAAACGCTTACTGCGGTGTGAAATTTGGAAGAAATATAAATTCATTAAATGACGTACAAAAATAATAATAGCTGAATATACATAATTTCCTAAACAATCAAACACAAAATGTTCCTTTGTGCGCCATACAATAAGTTAAGATAACAAGTTCTAATTACAATTCTGTTGCACTCATAAAAACTATTATAATTACTATCAACAAAATGTTTACTTACTTTGATTCTTGTCGAAAGGAGTCGAAAGATTTGTTTTGACAATAGCACAGTTTAGCCAGCTGAGATGAGATAAATATTATATTCTCATAAAAAGTTCATGGGGGAGTTATAACTCAAATTTTGTGACAAAATTTCGCAGACAACCGTATTTTTCTCTAAATTTGTATATTTTCTGCTTTTATTTCTTTTTCTTCTGTCCCTTCATTTTCTTGCCGCTTTTTTTCTTTGTTGTTGTAGTCGACAGCGTTGGCATTTAGCTTTTCTTTTTCTTCAGGCCCCAGAACTAGACGACACCTTCATTGCGAAATACGAAACTTTTCTATCGTTGTTGTTTTACCCGACTCACAGAAACTGTCAACGACTTTCACCAGCTAAACCCAAAACTCTACATCTTCTTCTTCTTCTTCTTCTTCTTCTTCTTCTTCTTCTTCTTCTTCTTCTTCGTTCACCTTCCAAATCTAGCTAACTTTTTTATTATTTTATTTTGTTGTTTGCTGTTATTGCATTTACTTGTGTTTATGCAAAATCACACTAAAATAGCTACAAATAATGACATTCAGAACCACACTTCTCTACTCAATATATATATATATATATATATATATATATATATATATATGTATGTATGTATATATATATATATATATATATATATGTGTGTGTGTGTGTGTGTGTGTGTGTGTGTCTGTGTGAAAATATATAGAAAATAGGAAAGAACTTGTTATTTTTAAATAAATAATTATATATATATATATATATATATATATATATATATATATATATATATATACAGTGTAGCTTATATATGATAACATAATGAAGCATTTTATACAAAGAATTAATTAGCAATGTTAATGTAATTAATGGCGAAATCACTTCACTAAGAAGACTTAATGAGACATTAACTTACTATCAATTCCTTGAATAATGCGATTCTTATATTTGAGTCATTTGTTGCCAGATGGAATTTCCGGGCCAATGACTTTCGACAATTTCAAATTGTCATCTTCGAGGAGTAAATTTTCCATATAGAGGTAAACACTAAGACGAAATATGTGTAGTGGACACCGAAAGATTTTTTTTATTAAAATATTGCTATTTATTTACAATTACATATATATTTTTCAGCGTGCGATGACAATAAAAAGCAGAATTTAAAAAAACATATCTTTCGGACTACTCATATTTCGTCTTAGATTTTGTTTATGTATGGGAAAAAATTGCGTCCTCAAGACGACAATTTGAAATTATCGAAAGTACTTAGCAAGTGTCTTCCATCTGACAACAAGTCGAATATAAGGACCATATCTCTCTTTTATCTCTTTCGCCCTTCTTTCACTTTATATATATATATATATATATATATATATATATATATATATGAAGAGTGGACGGAAAAGTCCGCCTAAGAAAGTCCCGAGTCGAGTCGCTGAAAGTAAAATCAATTATCTAACGGCCAAACTTATGCTCATAATATTTCTTTCTCTTTCTATTTCTCTCCGTATATATATATATTATAATATAATAGTCTTCAATTTTGATTTTATCAGGAAAAAAACACATGCCTGATGATGAATAGAAGACTATTCGTAAGTACTAGCATTTTAACATCAAATAAACTGAAAACTACAGACAACAAGTTTATCGACGAGGATCAAACTCGCACTATGGATGAACAGGATTTTAATGCATATATTATGCTTTCTAGCGAAGGATGTCGCCAATAATCGCATTAATACTTCTGATTGATTCTATGTGTGATTATTTCTTTGTATGTAAATCATATGCTGCCTAATGTTTTATGTTTATTAAAAACTATCGATCCGCAGTACATAAAAAAATTCCTATAAAAAAAAAAAACTACTACTAAGACATTACACTATATTATTGAACTATATACTTAGTTCATGACATAAAAACTGAATACACTTGTAAAAATAGAATACGTGGATTTAACACATCACAAGAAATATTTAAATAAAATTCTCACTTAAAATTTTGAAAAACTTAGCGTTGCGTCTTTGCACGTTCCGAGATCTTACACAACCGTCAATAATAGCAGATATTCAAAAAACATCTTTCGGTCGACAAACAGGTATATCCTCCTAAGTTTTTTTATTTTATAAGGAAAGAAACACATGCCTGACGATGAATAGAAGACTATTCGTAATTACTAGCATTTTAACATCAAATAAACTGAAAACTACAGACAACAAGTTTATCGACGAGGATCAAACTCGCACTATGGATGAACAGGATTTTAATGCATATATTATGTTTTCTAGCGATGGATGTCGCCAATAATCGCATTAATAATTCTGATTGATTCTATGTGTGATTATTTCTTTGTATATATATATATATATATATATATATATATATGTGTGTGTGTGTGTGTGTGTGTGTGTGTGTGTGTGTGTGTGTTTGCACAACCCCTTCAAGTCAAATGTACAGGAGTCTGTCTGTCGGTTCCCTAGGAAGGGAATTACTTGATCCTCATACGCGCCAAAAACGACGGGAGAGCCCAGCATATATATATATATATATATATATATATATATATATATATATATATTATATCATCATACCAAAATCAGTTTCAACAATAAATGGATACACCAAAGTTTTACGAAATAAAATATTACAAAGGATTTCTAACCTCTCCGCTTTCATAATTACATATATATATATGTGTGTGTGTGTGTGTGTGGTTAACTTTAATGCCCCAAAAACAAAACTGCTCTCTATTACCCACCACTGAGAATCATCCCTACCTCCCATTAGAATGTCTGATGCTCAACTCCACGAGACCACCTCTTTGCGCCTGCTTGGCCACACACTGTCCGCTGACCTGAGATGGAACAATTCCATTGAATCAATAGCTTCATCTACCGCAATAAATTTGGTTCTCTACGTCGCACCAGAAAGTTTTTCTGGCCCGAGTCCATCCTTCAAATCTATAAATCAGGCATTTGCCATTGCATGGATTATTGCGGTCATATATGGTC
The DNA here is from genome assembly GCA_903632075.3 of Acanthosepion pharaonis. Classification (NCBI taxonomy): domain Eukaryota; kingdom Metazoa; phylum Mollusca; class Cephalopoda; order Sepiida; family Sepiidae; genus Acanthosepion; species Acanthosepion pharaonis. The sequence continues at coordinate 483,308 of CAHIKZ030005591.1, read as the reverse complement.
TGTAACCCCCGCTGTTCATCATAGAGTCCTCGAAAAAGTCCAGGCGGATATGCAATGTTACTTGCTGTGATCTGGGATCTGATTTTTGTCATTCTCTCACAGTCGTACCAACGCCTCCCTCTATCTTTTCTACAAATACTTACACGGTACCTGCTTCAACGAGCTACTTTCTCTAGTCGGCATCTCAGTCCCACCATTTGACTGTCGAAACAGTTAATTGTAGCCGTCTCTTCTACTCTAATAGCTTCATGTCTCACACTTCCCATCTGTAGAACTCCCTTTCTCTTACTTGCTTCCCTGATAGCTATAATCTTCAACTATTCAAATCCAATGTAAATCGACATCTCTAGATGCCTTGATCTATTCTCCGTCGTTCTCTTCGTCCTTTCCTCTATCACGCCTCTTTACTCTTGCTCCCACTCTCTGTAACCCCTTGCGTGCTCGTGGCACTCCCGCCTTGCTTAGGGTGAAAAGTTAAAAGAAGTATATATATATGCCTGTGTTTATGTATATAGAGAAGAAATTAATGGATATAAGTTTATTAAATTCAATAATAATTTGACAATATTTGTTTAACATTTCATCATTTTTTTAATTTATAACTGTGGAAAAAATACTCTATAATCTTTTGCTGTATTTGTTTTTTCTCAATTAATTTCGATCAAAATCAAACACATAATACAAAAAACTCAAAATAAACAAATCACATTAAATATCTTTTGCCATTGGAGAAGAAATCATGAACTGTATGTGAAATACTTAATATGCATGCGTAATGTTACTACTACTACTACTAATAATAATAATCGTTGAAGTAGCTGTCTATATTTCTGAGATGTGGTAATGTACGCTAGATGATTTCTGAGACGAGGTATTATGTACGCTATTTACATTATTCGGACTACTGTCCTCATCTATTGTCGCCATATTTATTACAACGTTTCAGCCGTTGTACGCTCCGGCCTTCTTCAGGTGTTTGGAATGTCGGACTGAACCCTTTATTTTGCTCACTGGGGTAGACTGTTTCAAGTCCCATGTCTAATGGATGTCAGTTATCTGTTATTTCCTGCTTAATTCCCTCTCCAAATTCTCCACCGCCTTAACCAGACTAACGCCTTTATCCACTGTCCTTGAGAACATCTGTGTATGAATTTTCTGGGTATTATAAACCTAATGTCTTCAGTACCATTTTTTTTACCAGTGCTCATATTGCTATTTTTTTTTTTTTTTTTGCTGTTATCATTACATCGTTTTTACCAGAGCTCATATTGTAATTCTTGTTGTTATTATTGTTTTTTCTCTGGCACTCCTTATTACTGGTTCCCATATTGTATTCATTTCTAAGCTTGGTCGGCTCAGGAGATTTTTGTGGCTTAGCATATGTACTGATTCCTTAAGTTTACGAATTTTCCTATGATATTCTTTGTCTATGATCTCAACCTGATCCCACAGAGGGCGGTGATCATCCTTTTCTCTCAATGTGGTCAGCTACGCCTGATTTTTTCAATTAACTGCCATCCATTAGGCATGGCACGTGGAACTAGAACGGCCTAGTAATCCTTTAAATTTTTTGCAATGCTTACAAAAAAGAAAAAGAGAGAAAAAATAAAATAAACGACAGTGTATATATGTTTCGTCAAAGTTATGTTTAAAAATTGCACACACATGTAAAAATATTATTAAAAATATAAATCTGTGTATAAGTGTCGGAAGTCCTGGGTATTATGATAAACTAAATCCGGCAGCCAGGACTCTGATCAGAAGATTGGTGGATTTGAGGAGCCTAGAACCACTTCATTATTGCTACTGTCTCCAGGTCCACCCTGATCCAGGTGGTAGCACCTGTTAGGGTCTCAGCTATGAGCAAATAGTGAGCCTCCCCACCAACAAAAAAAACTATGAAATTTTAAAAATACATTTTAATAGTAAAAATACCAGCAATACATTTTTACATAATAAACGACCGCTTATACATAACATGCAATACATTTTATCTGTAGTTGACGGCATACAGTTGAGTTCAAAATATATTTTGCTGTATTCAAATTATTTAGATTTCGGCAATATATAATACATAGAAGTTGATATGCCGCTAAACAAAATCAAATCTCGTCTGTCTTAAGAAAAACGCTTTTACTTACAATCAACGCAACAAAACTAATGAAATAACCAGATAATGGAATGCAACTTAAAAGTGAGTAACATGATGGGTGTGCTCATTTTTAAATTTTCTGTTAGTTTATTAGTTACTTAATCAAACAGCTAAGTATAAATTTCATAGAAATCTCCTGTAATTCTGTCCACCCCCTCCACTCCAATAATTTGCATATTTAATTATCTGTATGCGTTTTAAGTGTTGAAAGGATTTTTTTTTTCATAATATTTACCTGAAGGTGCTTGTCGAAATTACAATCGTCTGTGATAAAATGTTCCTCAATGTCACTTAATTGCCTCGGACATCATGCTTGTGGCCATTAAAACTATTGTTTAATTTTTCTGTTGTGCAAAACTACATAAATCAAGTCGTTTTTTTACATTAGGCAGCGTATATAAAATGAGAAATGTTGAAACTGCCATCTTTTGAAACTATTTTCTTTATTATCCATGATATATTTGTATTTTGTTTTTAACATTCCATTAATTTTGAGAAAGCGTTGTACTTTTCGCATATTTACTATTGTTAAAGGGCCTTTCGCCTACATAGTTTCTCTGTTTCCAGAGTACTTCAGTAACTCTTACTTATATTTTTCTTTCTGCTTTTACAGTGACATGGTATATGATATTGCTTAGCAGGCAGCTGCCATTTAAGGCACATTCGTGCTTTGCCAAGGATTTAGAGGCGGGTTTAGTTTGGGGAGTGATTCGTTTGTTAATTTTCTGTTGTGCGTTTTAATATTTGCGTAATGATCTCGGTGCAAGAGTAGCTGATTAATAATATAAATGTCTTGAGCGTATAATAATAAAGTTAATAGAGTAAACATGTTAATTGATGTACGAGACAGATTGATCTTCATTGCCAAGAAAACTAATGTCATTCTAGTACAATTTAGGATGGGTTTCTATAATATGTCATATATATATATATATATATATATTAAATAAGTTTTAACAATCAAGGTACCTGAGAAAAAGAAAAGAAAAATAAGTAAGGAAAAGTCAATCATTTTCAAAATTTCCAGTGAGAAAACGTTTCACGAAGAGATTTGCAATCTATTCCAAAAAACGGTAGTGGCTCAAAATTTATATAAGTAAAAGCTACTTCAATACGTTTTAAAAAATCACGTAACCGAATAGAATGTCGCTACGTTAAAGCATTTCCTCAGATTATTTGATTGAAAATCAAAAATTAGTTAACAGTAATAATATATATATATATATATATATATATATATATATATATATATATATATATATATATATAATAGGAAAAACTATATTAGCCGATACGTTTCGTACTCTAAGCAACTTTAACAAGGGAAAATTAATTCCGGAAGAAAGGGATCGCTTAAATATATTTTTTCATTACGTTTCTTTTTATTCATATTGTCTCTTCTACATCTGAGAATATGTATATATATATTTAAAAATTTATATAAAAGAAGACACAGTTATAAACTCATGTATAAAACAGTCATTCTCACCGAAATAGACATATGCGTACTAATTTTTCATTTTATTTACACACACACACACATACATATATTATTATTATTATTATTATTATTACTTAAACATTATTTAATAAACAGTATATTTATTTATTTTGCGCCGGAGAATGTATATTTTTTCACTAATAAGTTTCTCGAGCATCCAAGCGGTAAGATGGAAATAAATATATATATACTGTTTAATAAATAAACAGAGCGTCTTCTCAAATAAAAATATTTTGGATTAATAAATAAAAAAATCCATCCCCTTTCTTTTCAGATAGATAGATAATAAACAGACTGAGCTAGCTAGCTAGGTAGATGAATAGCTAGATAGATGTAAACATATATGTACATACAGATAGATAAACAAATAGATGTGAGCAGAGTGCCATAGATATTTATAAACAGACATAATAGACAGATAGATAGATGCGCACATAGATATGATCATATAGATGTAGATACATTGATAGATGTGAATAAACTTAGATGGATAGATAGTAAGAGATAGGTATATAGGTATATAGTTTGATAGATAGATATGAATAGATAGAAAAATAGATAGATAGATAGATAGATAGATAGATATGAAGTGAGTCATATATATATATATATATATATATAGAGAGAGAGAGAGAGAGATAGGGGGATAGATATATATTAACAGACTAAGGCAGATGGATGGCTACATCAGAACGATATACATACATATATATTAACAGACCGATATATATATACATATATATATATATTAAACTTTATTCTCCCACAATCAATCTTGCACTATTTTAGCAGAGGGGACGGCATGTTAATAGCGTTCTAAATATACAAGTCTATCCGGCATAATTGGACGCTCACAACACGACACAGTCTAGACGCCAACAAATCACTCCACACTGTAAAATTACTCTGTAGCAGCCAACACAGAATTTCACCATCTAAAAGCACATCCTTGATAATGGTTAGAGAATTAGCCGAAAGCGCTCAGAACAATTATAAGCATGAACAATTCCTATATTCTTTTACCATTGAAAAACGGAAAACTGTTAGACTGCTGGAAAAACTCAATAAAAGAGTAATTAAATTTTCCTTGTCATCCGTTTTCAATGAAAGATCCAAATTTGCATATATATATATATATATATATATATATATATATATATATATATATATATATATATGTAGATAGATAGATAGATATAAACAGTCTGAGACAGATAGATAGCTACATAGTTATTAACAGATTGATATATATATATATATATATATATATATATATATATATATATATAGAGAGAGACAGAGAGACAGACAGAGAGAGTGAGAGAGAGTACATGCATACATAAATAAATAGATATGAACTGACTTAGATATACGTTATTATGTTTTTGAAAGCTTTTAATAAAGTACGATTTAACTCTGAATTCATCCATGCTTTTCTTTCTCATTGTTTTGACCATTCGTGAATTAAACTGAGCTAATAACCGATTTCATGCAATTTTCTCTCTGCGGTTAAATTCTAATAAGGTTGTCTATTTACCAAAATATACTTTTTATTATTTGAATGTAATTTGTATTTGATAATAGCAAATTGCTACATATTCGTACGCATTGACCTTGTTACCATGTGCTTCGTCATTGCCAGCAATAATTTACATGTAATCCGCCATTATTTATAGTACAGATTTCTGCCATTATAAAAATGACTTTGATTAACCGTTTCCGTTTTAAACGTAATAAAGCTTAAAAATGGGAAATGCTATAGACTCGTAATATCTGTATATTCGTGTATACAAGTAAACTCGACTGTGCACTGATTAGTCAAACTTTGTTTAGGATCCGGACCCCTATCCTGGCAAAGTGTAACAACGTCATGTGGCCTTGGTTGAATTAACGCTCAGAAGATATCTAGATTGATGTTACCCCTTGACGTAAGAATAGCTGTCCATGGCTCTCTGAATTTGAGTGCGATGAATCCTATTCAACTTTTATCATAAATGCTCGATCGGTATCATGTCTGTCGTGGCCAGACCATTTTTAAGAAGGCTCCTCAAATTCTGGGCAACACTGAAAACACAGTGTTTATCTAGTTGTAATATCACATCATTTTGGAGATTCTATGAATAAGTAAGTATCTATTCAATGTCACAGATTAATGGTGTGCTTAGGTGAGCCATATGACCCCATCTTATTACACGATCACATCCAACAGTAGTAGGAAAATATCATCAGTACCACGTTGTCAGCTGGATTCCATGGTCACATGGCATCTGCGCCACACTCGATCTCTGATATTACTTCCAAACAATAACTTGTGACAGCTAACTAAATTTTCCTTGTTTTATTTTTATATGATACTAGCAGCATGGCGCGGTGTTGCCCGTGCTTGATTCAAAAATCGTACGACTCATACAGCAATCGCTATCACTTGACTTAAAATATTTTGCCCTTCCTTTGCCTTTAAAGGAGTGCCCTTTGCCGTGCTGATGTTGCTACATCCCTTACATCTTGCCTATCTCACACTCCGAATTTTTTCTAAGCTCTATACTAAACATTAAATCTGTTACGAAAAAAGAACTAAGCAAAATGAACACAAAACGATCAGCTTTAAAAAAGGACTCGTAACTGGAAAAACCGAATGAAAAAAGAATGTTAACAACAAATACTTTTTCACATCCAACCCAGTTCAGCGGAATCAGAATCAACGTTGAGTTTAAGCAAGCGAATGAGCCAATTGGAGTAAAGTGCCATGCAGATTTAAATTTTTCCCACTTGTGACGAATGCAGCTATCTATTTTTTTGAATGCTAGCATGCTAGTTAACAGTCATGTCAGTCAGCTGTTGGCTCTCACGCTGGCCAATAGAATCTTTCTCCCTATTCGTGGCAGCCAGCTATAGTCTCTCATTCTGGCCAGTAGAAAATGGCCGCAAACTACATGAAAACTGCCGTAGAAGCATGAAAAAATCGATTATTTCCACTCTCTTAGGGTGTTGGGAAATGCAAAGTCGGTCTTGGCCTTCCCATTAACTTGGAGCATGTGCATGTAAATTTTGGTGCAAATCCGTCGAAAATTGCGGCCGTGCATTCGTTAAACACACACACACACACACACACACACACACACACACACACACACACACACACACACACACACATCCTGCCTTTTATAGATAGAGATAAAGGAATATTCATAAATGATGTTTCTAGTTGTATCGCATATATATTATTTACAACATTGCTTTACAGAGAGCAAGGAACGCTAATTGTAATATTAGCTATTTCCCTATAATGAAACATCTGCCATTCATTGATCGAGCAACCAGTACTGCTCTCCGTAAAAATTTATAAAAACATTCTCTTTAAACAATTTTGCAGTCAAATGGCCATCTCAATGGGGGTTTTCTTTCATCTGAAGAACTTTTGAATATCAAAATTTTGAGTATGTCCTTATTTTCTCTTCGAGTTACATGTTGTTATATAGGAATAAAGTGCCTCTACCGAAAGTGGAGTTTAAACACAAATCACCGGGGAGCAAAGACAGGCGATCCCATACGTGATGGTAAAGGAAATGTATATATGGGAATTAGCGTGACACCAAAGTGATATCTATAGGGATTACATCGGATGTATGCTTGTCGAACTATCTGCCTCTGTGTAGAGAGGAACCCAGACGAGCCTGTGCCGAAGGGCAGAGTCTCGTCTGGGGTGGTAGACAGCTACCCGACCCCGTTTTTACGGGGTCTATGGGGAATTTTTGCCTGACCCTACGGGCTCGGATACCCCATAATAAACTCGGCCTTGTGCCACATCCGACGGCATGGAGCGTTTAGTGAATATCATTGCTATCGGGATTACATTGGTAGTGCACTGGTCAAACTCTCTGCCTCCGGGCTGAGGGGTTCTGCAAATGAGGCTATGCCGAAGGGTAGAGTCTCGTCTCGAGAGACAGCTAACCGACTCCGTTTTTACGGGGTCTACGGGATATTTTTAACCAACTCTACAGGCTCGGATACCCCACAATAAACTTTAGCCTTCTGCCACATCCGACAGTGTTGAGTGGTTAGTGAATATTATCACTATCCGGATTACTTCGGAAGTGTGCTGGTCAAACTCTCTGCCTGCGGGAGAGACGATCTACAGACGAGGCTCTACCGAAGGGGAGAATCTCTTCTGGGATGGTAGACAGCTACCCGACCCCGTTTTTATGGGGTGTACAAGGAATTTTTGACCGAGCCTACGGATTCGGACACCCCACAATAAACTTGGCCTTGTGCCGCATCCGACATCGTGGAGCGGTTAATGAATATCTCACTATACGGATTACTATTCGGTGGTTACTTTTCGAGCGAGTATTATTGAGCAAGTACTATTAGTGCAAATGTCATTCGAATGCGTCTGAGACCAGTATTGTTCAACGGCGTTACTATAGTTGCATCTGCGATTACAAAGTCCCTACTACAACGAGCATTACGAAAGTGACGACGAGAATTCGTTGGCAATCACGAAACATGTGCTATCTATTTTAGTTGTTACCGCTGTTGGAAGTCCTCAACTGTTTAGTTCCCATACTTCTTCGTTCTTGTATGTGTAGCGCCAGTCTACAATGTTCAAAGGAGGCTGGTCATTGGTAAAACCGACAGGCTTTACTGAGTCAAAG
>CAHIKZ030005591.1:467500-470000 GCA_903632075.3 Acanthosepion pharaonis | reverse complement strand
ACTGTATATTTGTGTTTTTGTTTGTGCAAGATTGTGTATATGTTTGAGTTTTTATGTGTATCTATGCACATATATCTATAGGTAAAACTGCGTATATAGGAGTGCAATTATGTGAGTGCATGTATGTAACCGACATCCCGTGCATGTGTGTATATGTGGGGGCAACACATTCCGTTGATATATTTTATAATCAAATTCTAATGAAATATTAAGAACAAAGGTCGGGAAAATAAAATGGAAAACAGTCATTTTATAAAAGCCATTATCTGCCTCGATACAGGCGAATACCCTTGAATGGCAATTGGATGAAACATTCGGGTTTAAAAGAGCATAGATAGATAGATAGATAGATAGATAGATAGATAGATAGATACGAACAGTCAGAACAGGGATATATACGAGCAGTGTGAGTTAGATAAATACGAACAGTTAGAGATAGATAGATAGATAGATAGATAGATAGATAGATAGATAGATAGATATGAACAGTTAGAGATAGATGGATAGATAGATAGATACGAACAGTGAGCGATATACAGATGGTAAAATTTAAAAATTATAACAGAACAGACTTTCCTATATATATATAAAAAGTGAACATAGAAGTCAACACTTAGAGGCGAATCGTCTGGCCACGATTGCTATAGCATGAAACAGACTGTCGCCACTAAGTGCATACTTCTATGTTCACTTTTATATTTACACACGCTCTATCTCTGATATTGAGCACTTTATTCCATAAATATAGCACAAGACTTAAGACTATATATATATATATATATATATATATATATATATATATATATATATATATATATATGTGTGTGTGTGTGTGTATCTTTCATATATATTTTTATTCTATATTAAATGTTACGTACCGTCGAATTATACTCCATTTGTATTCATTTTAACTGCATAATATATATATATATATATATATATATATATATATATATATATATATATATATATATATGCCCTTCAATAGATATATGTGAAAAACCAAGATAGATTGATAAATACATTGCTAGAAAGAAAGTTATGTAGATACAGATACATTGAGAGAGTGATAAAGAAAAGCTAGTGACGGATGGATAATGAAGGCACTAAGATAGATAGATAGATAGATAGATAGATAGAAAACATTGCATACAGATAAATAAATGTATTACCAATATCATAAATGTTGCTATCGTTAAACTTAACACGATTCGAACTCCTGACAAGTGAATAACATTCCATTCTATCTCAAATAATGGAGAGACTGATATGTTTAAGTTTTTATAATAATATCTTAAAACCCTTCAAGTTTGAACTCATAATTTTTCTTGAATAATAAAGAAAATTCAGAAACCTCAAGAAAATACCGAAACCATTTACAGTGTAACCCGGATATAAGAGAGTTGTCGGGACCGGAGAAGAAGTCTCTTATATCAGGGTTTCTCTTATATCCGGGTTTGGTCTATTTTGTTTAGGTAAGTATGGGCTCTAATTTGGGACCAGAGAAAATCTCTCTTATATGCGGGTTTCTCTTATATGCGGGTTTCTCTTATATCCGGGTTTGGTCTATTTTGTTTAGGTAAGTATGGGCTCTAATTTGGGAGCGGAGAAAATCTCTCTTATATCCGGGTTTCTCTATATCCGGGTTTGGTTTATTTTGTTTAGGTAAGTATGGGCTCTAATTTGGGAGCGGAGAAAATCTCTCTTATATCCGGGTTTCTCTTATATCCGGGTTTATCTTATATCCGGGTTTGGTCTATTTTGTTTAGGTAAGTATGGGCTCTAATTTGGGACCAGAGAAAATCTCACTTATATCCGGGTTTCTCTTATATGCGGGTTTATCTTATATCCGGGTTTGGTCTATTTTGTTTAGGTAAGTATGGGCTCTAATTTGGGACCAGAGAAAATCTCACTTATATCCGGGTTTCTTCTATATCCGGGTTTATCTTATATCCGGGTTTGGTCTATTTTGTTTAGGTAAGTATGGGCTCTAATTTGGGACCAGAGAAAATCTCTCTTATATCCGGGTTTCTCTTATATCCGGGTTTATCTTATATCCGGGTTTGGTCTATTTTGTTTAGGTAAGTGTGGGCTCTAATTTGGGACCAGAGAAAATCTCTTTTATATGCGGGTTTCTCTATATGCGGGTTTCTCTTATATCCGGGTTTGGTCTATTTTGTTTAGGTAAGTATGGGCTCTAATTTGGGACCGGAGAAAATCTCTCTTATATCCGGGTTTCTCTTATATCCGGGTTTATCTTATATCCGGGTTTGGTCTATTTTGTTTAGGTAAGTATGGGCTCTAATTTGGGACCAGAGAAAATCTCTCTTATATCCGGGTTTCTCTTATATCCGGGTCACACTGTATGTTTTCAGATAAATCCTATAAAAAGCAATATTCCGTCACCGTCTTGTATTTTTTGAATAAATCAACATATAAATCCCTGTAGATAAAAAATAAATAAAAATAAAAACGGAAATCCACGGGTAGATTCACGCTG
>CAHIKZ030005591.1:455000-460000 GCA_903632075.3 Acanthosepion pharaonis | reverse complement strand
TGAGGGAAAGGCACTAAAGTGTAATGCGAAAAAGAGAGATGTATAGCGGAAGAAGATGAAGAAGAAAAAAAGATGAAGAAAGAAGAAGGAGAAGATATTGAAGAAAGAAGAATATGAATAAGAAAGAAGATGAGGAAGAGAGAATATGAAGAAGAAGAAAAAAGGAGGAGGAAGAATATGATGTAGAAGAAATATGATGAAGAATAGGAATGAAAAAATAGCTGAAGACGTAGAAGATGGAGGAAAAAGAGAAAGAAGAAGATAAAGAAGGAACAAGAAGAAAAAAGAATGAAAAGAAGAATAAGAAAAAAGATGAGGAAGAAAAAGAAGAGAGAATGTGAAGATGAAGAAGAAAGAATCGGAAGTAGAAGAAAAAAGTAAAAAAGAAGAAAAAGAAGAAAAAAGAATAAGAAGTAGAATGTTAATAAGTATGTGAAAAAAGTAGAAAGATGAAGATGAAAAAGAAAGAAGGGGAAAAAGAAGAAAAGAAAATGATGAAGAGGAGAAGAAGAAAAAAAAGAAGGAAGAAAAAGAAGACGTAGTAGAATGAAAGAAGAACAAAGAAAAAGTAAGACGGATAAAAAGAAGAAAGATGAAGAGAAGGAAGAGGAAAAAGAAGAAAGAAGATAGAATTAGAATAAGAAAGAAGAAGGAGAAGATGGAAGTAGGAGAAGAAAGTAGAAAAAGGAGAAGAAGAAAAAAGAAGAACGAAAGTGAAAAAATGAAGAAAGAAAAAGTAGGAGAAGAAAGAAGAAAAAGAAAAAAAAGAAGAAGACGAAAAAGAAGAACAAAGAAAATCATAGAAGGAGAAAAGCAAAGAAGAAGAAGAAGACGAAAGAAAATATACAAGTAAAAGAAGAAAGAAGGAAAATAAGAACAAAGAAGGAGAAGGTAGTTTTTCAAGTTTACATATGGTCCGATATGTAAAAAAAATAAAAATAATTGCTTAACAAACTATTTTGGCATTTCTTTTATCAATCTTATATCCCCACCCCACACAGACACAATCACACACATGCATGCACACATATATACATACACACACACTCACGCACGTGGGCGCACATACACACACAGACACGCACACACACACACACACAGAGACATGCATAGACACACACACACATACATACATATATATATATATATATATATATATATATATATATATATATATATATATGTCAAAATGGGGTTACAAAATATTTTTAGAATATTTGTTATTTTTGACTGAGTTAACGCATTAAGTCACAAAGTCAGTGCTTGATCCCGAATATAGTGCTTTTAAAATCTCTGAATATATATATATATATATATATATATATATATATATATATATATATATATAGATTTGGCAGCAATCTCTCTTTTATACATGTTTCGTTAAAGACGACTGACAAGGTACTGTGATTGACCTTTTTATTTAATTTCTCTTGTGTTTGTACAAGTGTTTTCTTTTCTGGCCACAAAGTTTGTAAAAACTGACCTAAAGTTCTGCTTTCAGTTATTCTTTTAACCATTATCTAGAATGATTTTATTCTTACTTTTATCTGAATGCATGGCTTGTGTTTTATATATATTTAGTGTTATAGAATGTTTTACTTTCCAACCAAGGTCAGCACATTGTGGCCGTGTTCATAGTTAATGCTATTGGGTGTAGACTTTCCATTATCTATTATTAAGGTTTCCATTATTTTTTTTTATGTTCTTTGCATGTGGATGAGGTTGTTATGTTTGTATTTTCTACTGGTATGTTTCGAGTAGAGTCTGGTTAGTTTCTGTGTGTGTTTAAATGAGTTCTGATGAAGTTGTGGTCGGATAGGTGTAACGTAAGTCGTCTGAATAGGCATGTAGTAGTGTGACCCATGTAATTATTTATGAATTTCGGTTTGATCAAGAACACAGTTCCTTAAGTGGCATTTGAATTTGAAATATTCGTTTTTGTAGTTTTAATTTTGTTTGTTTGTTGTTATTTTTTAGGATAATGTTAGCTGTTGTCAATTTTTTTAATAGATAATCAATTTGTTTTTGTTCGGGCCAACTGGGTTAGTGTATTTCTTTATGATATTTCTAAGTGAAATCAGCTTCAATGGCTTATTTAATGCCCGCAAGATTTTTAGGATAGGTTCGTATGAAAAGAATATGGAATCTTTGTAAGAAATCAGTTTGTAGATCAGGTTTCATTGAAGTATTTTTGAAAAAAGTGGTTTTGTTGAGAGTCAAATATATTCCTGGTATTATTATTTTTTTTTTAAATGTATTACTGGTATTTTACTATTAAAATCTATTTTTCAACTGTCATTGTGTTTTGACCCCAGTTTGTTTTTTTTTGTGGGGGAGGGTCACTAGCTGGGTCCCTAACAGTTGCTGCAACCCCGGGTCAGGGTGAACCTGGGAACAACTGTAATTAAGAGGTGGTTCCACGCTCCTCAAAACCTTTTGATCAGAGGACTTGCTGCCGGATGTAGTTTATCGTTATACCGAGGACAAGAAGAAGTCAATAGCTGTGCTAGTACGAAGTGACATGTTATCGTGATGGAGGATTTGAATGCATTGGGCTTTTTAAAAATTAAAAATCAATGGATCACGGCATAATATGTACCCTAGAACTGCAACTAAGCTCGACTCAGAATAGTCTTAGGTTAGTAGTAGGCGACTGTTAGACATTTTCATGACGGTCGTCTTCGAGTATAGAATCCAGAGGTTGGCAGTGAATATTTAGGGGACAGTAGGAAAGCATAGTTCAGGTTCGCAGTGGATATCGTAGCAGAGCGTAGTTCTTCCTTCTGGCATGTTTGCCTGACAAGTTGGCTCTGGTCATTCCGGTAGGTTAAACAAAGATGGCCGCCTTTATACACGACGGATACAATGTTCTGCGACTTCGGATTGGTCAAACTTCTATTGGTAGACTATAAAGGGAATTAAGTCATTTCGACTAACTCACTAGTTATACAATATATACACAAAAAACTGTAACAGCGACTACGCAACTCTTTGATATACCGGACAGTAATTTCCATCTCACCAGGTTCATTCGTTAAATTATGCAGTCTGCAGCGGTAATACCTCCCACATACCTCCCAGAAATACCTCTTACTGCCTTATTATTATGAGAGGGGTATTTCTGGTAGGTATATGTGGGAGATTGGTGTGGTCTTGTTAGGGCCAGAAATAAAGACACAAAGAGAGGAATTGAGTTAAACAAATATATTAACAGAAACCAGTAATACAAACATATACAAACGAGAGTGTTACAGCAAGAATTTTTCTCCCCGGAATCGATCCTTCAGATCTACAAATCAACAATTCGCCCTTGCATGGAGTATTGCTGCCATATATGGTCTGGAGCCACTTCTGCTTGCCTCGGGGTTCATGATAAGATCCAGAGGCGGATATGCAATATAATTGACCCTGATCTGGCATCTCGTCTACAGTCGCTCTCTCACAGACGCGCCGTCGCTAATCTCTGTCTTTTTTACAAATACTTTCATGGTAATTGTTCCGAGGAGCTGCATTCGCTGGTTCCCAGACTTCATGAATTTAAGCGACCTACGAGGCTGGCAACCCGCTCTCACCCTTTCACTGTTGAAACTATTAAATGTAGCCGTCTCTTCTACTCCAATAGCTTCATATCTCGCACCTCTCGCCTGTGAAACTCCCTTCCTTATTCCTGTTTTCCTGAGAGCTATAATCTCCATCTATTCAAATGTAATGTCAATCGACATCTCCAGTTGCCTTGATCTATCCACTATCCTTCTCCTCATCCTTTCCTCTATCACTCCTATCTGATCTTGCTCCAAATCTTCTGTAACCCCTTGCGTCCTAGCGGCTTCCCGCCTTGCTTGGGATGAAACGCTTAAAAAAATGTTCGGTCCGACTGTCAAGGTTGACTGCTGGAAAGTTTCCTCTCTGGGAAAGTCCATGCGTGCATGGGTAAATTACCATAATAGAGATATTTCTGCCACACCCTATATAAACTCGTAATTATAGAAAAATATGTTATTTGCTTGAGGGTGAAAATCATCACACAGATTAACATTAGTACAAAGGAAATAATCTTTAAGAATTCTACAGAAGAGCTTTTTTCCCCACGAACAGAAGTTGTTTACCTGATCATTACAATCTTAACCTGTTCAAGGCCAGGGTTAATTGTTATCTCTTATACATATACCAATAAACTCTGTCTTGGATTTTGTAAGACTTTACCTACGAACCACTACTCTGTGTAACCAACTGCCAAGATGACGCTCCACCGATCACTACAATCTTTTATATTTTCCTCAAAATCTCTGCATAAATTGTGCCTATTTCTCTGCAAGCCTCTATATCTGCGAAAAACTGCATTGTGGAACATATAATCAAGGGGATGATACATCTATGGTTAAGAGTTATCTTCCTCATATATCCGCAGCAACTGTGCCTATTACACTGTTAGCCTGTAACTGCGAACCACTGCTCTGTGGAACAGACTCCCAAGAGGATTTTTCCCGATCATTTCAATCTTAACCGCTTCAAGTCTAGAGTTAACCGTTTTCTTACCATATCCTCATAAACTCACTCTGCCTCTTACTCTTTAATGCTCTACATCGAAAGGCTCTTGTGCTTTGTACAGAGTGAACATCATTGTAAAAAAAAACACATACTAAATCCGTCAAATAGATATTTTTGAGTATCCTAGTTGAGATATTCCTTTAAAATGGTGGCTCATTTTAAATTGACGATCTTTAAAATTTGAATATGTTTAGAATAATTTCATTGCCAGTTTTAAATTGTTATACCTGAACGTACCTATTCTATTATTAATAAGTAGTAGTAGTAGCGGTCGCCAGTTGGGCTCAGTGGAGTTGAGTGAGTCAGTCGATGTCGGACATTGAAGTATCAACCACCACAACTAGGTTGCTGCGTCATTAACTCTTATTTCAAGTTCCTAACGTTTTGTACGTCGGACCCCTTTTAGGACCGACTTAGCGAAATACAAGCCTCCACTGTGAAAACTACTC
>CAHIKZ030005591.1:435000-452500 GCA_903632075.3 Acanthosepion pharaonis | reverse complement strand
GTCAATCTATTGAAACGCTTATGTCAACCCGGCTATTACACTTCTTTTGATGTTTTCTTTTTCTTTTTGGCAGAACAGTTCTTCATATCTATCTATCTATCTATCTATCTATCTATCTATCTATCTATCTATCTATCTATCTATCTAACCCAATCTGTTCATCATCTATCTATCTATCTATCTATCTATCTATCTATCTATCTATCTATCTATCGCAGTCTGTTCATAATCTATGTATATATATATATTTATCTATGTATCTATCTACCTATCTCCAATTCTATTCATATCTATCTATCTATCTATCTATCTATCTATCTATCTATCTATCTATCTATCTATCTCAGTCTGTTCATAATGCATGCATGTATGTATGTATGCATGTATGTATGTACCTCTCTATCTATCTACATTCTCTCTCTCTCCCTCTCTCTCTCTCCTCTCTCTCTCTCTCTCTCTCTCTCTCTATATATATATATATATATATATATATATATATATATCTACTGATACTTATAAAAATTGATTCATATCTATCTCATTTAATTCATATCTATCTATCTATCTATCTATCTATCTATCTATCTATCTTTCTAACCCAATCTGTTCACATCTATCTATCTATCTATCTATCTATCTATCTATCTATCTATCGCAGTCTGTTCATAATCTATGTATATATATATATTGATCTATGTATCTATCCACCTATCTCCAATTCTATTCATATCTATCTATCTATCTATCTATCTATCTATCTATCTATCTATCTATCTATCTATCTCAGTTTGTTCATAATGCATGCATGTATGTATGTATATATCTCTCTATCTATCTACATTCTCTCTCTCTCTCTCTCTCTCTCTCTCTATATATATATATATATATATATATATATATATATATACTGATACTTATAAAATTTGATTCATATATATCTCATTTATTTCATATCTATCTATCTATCTATCTATCTATCTATCTATCTATTGATACTTATCTAATTTCATCCATATCTATCTATCTATCTATCTATCTATCTATCTATCTATCTATCTATCTGTCTATCTATGACTCTAGGGTCAATAAATCTCTACTTACCAGGTTCTTCTGTAACGCCAATCTACTCCATATGATACATGTCAACTGATATCGCAGATGTTTGGTATACTATATTCTTCGTCAAACATTCACCTTTCAAAGGGACGGATTTCTTACATGCACAGTTACTCGGAACTTTAGAAATATTGGAAGCATCGTCATCTTCAACCATCACGCACTGGTATACAGAGATATATTAAAAAAATCTATAGGGTTTTTCCATATGCTTTTATATTAACTAGTGACTTCGTGTATCAATTTGAAACTCTAAAAACAGTATTAAAAATGTTGGTTCTGTTATGGCTATACCATTTTGATATATTTAATTAATGAGTGTATTTTTGAGAATTTGTGTATATATACCTCCTGAGCTTCTCTGACTAAAAGATTCTGTAAAGTTTCCTTCTTAAACGAAATGTGTTACGGTCATATTACGTTGAAACAATGGTTCCTGTACGATCACCAAAGTTAAGAAACTCCGAGCCTGGTTATTACCTACATAGGTGACCGCTCGGGAATATCAGCTCCTTTACGCTTAAGGTGTGGGTGGTGTAATGGAAAAGTGCTCGGAAATGTTAATCGCAAAGCCGAGTTCCAATTCCAGTCAGGTTCGTTATATTCACTTACGCACAAATACCCCGGGTAAATTATATGAATCTCCCCCCAGAAATATGGGTTAAATAATAAGACTTGTATCAATAACTCATTATTATCATTCTGAGGATTATGAATCTCCAAAAGATTCTTACAACCTAAATATATTTTGTGGTATTAAATAAACTGCAAAGGGTTGATAACCCGTAAAATACGAATCACCCGATCAATGAAATGCAACCCGAAATTCTGAACATTCGCAAGACTTGGATTCGAATGCCCAAATTAATAGAGCAGCGAAAATCCTACCCTGACTCATCTGCGGATCACTTTAAAGCTTTTAAATCTATTTTCTGACTAGAAAAGCAAAAAGCAATATATATATATATATATATATATATATATATATATATATATATATATATATATATATATGCGTGTGCGTGTGTGCGCGCGCATGTGTCTGTCTATGTGTGCGTGCGTGCATGTGTGTACTGGAATGTTTTGCTTCTCTCATTATTTCGTTATCGCGATTTACTCCTGTTCAAAATTTATTAAGAGATTGGAATTAAGTTTTACGGATTAAAAAAAAAATGTATCCGTTTGGATTCTCCAGTATTTTTTCGAACTTTATAAAGAGATAAACATCTATTAGATAAATTGATTAATCTACTTCTAAATTCGCGGCCATAGACATCAAATCGTCAAAACTGGGTTTTCCTTTGTGCTAGCAATTTTTACTGATTTTTAAAAGTTTTTGAGTTTGGAATTTTTATTAAATTGCATTAAAATAGAAAGCAAATGAATTCTGTTAAAGAGAAATAAACGCTAGCAACAGAAGGATTTGAAGAAAATGGCAGATAAAAATTTCAACAAAATTTTAATACAATTCAAAATGATTATTCAATGGGCTCCACATTAATACCTATAAGCTAATCTAAGTGTGTTGTCATTAACAATAAATAAATCAAAATCTTATTTTTAAAATTATTACATCGATTTAAATTCTTATTAATGTGTACAGATCAAATCACAGAAGCAGACACGTTTCCGGAAATTGAATGTCTTTTGAATCGATGTAATTTTTATAATTCTTTGTCTTGCATAATCGAATATTGTGCAATATTATCATGACTGCCGGGGAAATAATGCAATAGAAATTGCTGCCGTTTTAAATATGTAATCATTTTTATTTTGATAAAATTTTAATCACTTTTGCAAGATTAAGCTTTTCTTGATTAATCAATGTCCTCATTTGTTTAGCTGTGTTAAATAGTTGATAACTTCGATCGAATAATAGGGAAAGCGTAAAAGATAGTCGCCCTTATTTAACACAGGCCTGCACCTGTTTTAAGGTCTGGTTATTTTTTTTTCTTGCCGATTTTCTTCGATGCTGTGTCAAAAGTTCAACTGTATTTGTTACTCAATACCTCTACATTTTTCAGTAAATAACTGAGTATTTTTCTGTAGAAAAAATGGCTATTTATAACCAATTTTCACATAATATTCAAATTAACTGTATAATTGGTCTGCTGCTCCTGCTATTCGTCTTGAGGTTCTCGACAAAATCCAATGAAGGATCTGTAATGTAATCGATTCTGACTTGGTATGTCGTCTTCAGTCACTTTCTCACCGATGTGATGTGGCTTTTCTCTGTCTTTTCTATGAATATATTCATGGCAATTGCTCTGACGAACTGTTTTTCCCTGGTGCTTCGACTAAATGAATTTAAGCGTACTACTCGATTGGCATCTCGGTCCCGTCATTTTACTGTCGAAACAGCTAAATGTAACACCACTTCTACCCCAACAGTATTTTTTCTTGCGCTTCCCACCTGTCGAACTCCCTTCCGTTTACTTGCTTCCCTGATAACAACAATCTTAAAAAAAATAAGTGTAGCGTCAGTCGCCATCTTCTATCTTGTTGAAACCCGTTCATCTCTTATCCTTTCCTCAGTCCTCCCTATACTCAGCCTTTTCTTTCACTTTCACTCCCAGAAAATGTCTGCATGCTTGTGGTATTCCCGCCTTGCTTGGAGCGAAATAAAATTTCAAAAAATATTCTGAATGTCTCCAGCAAAAATTTAAAAAAATATGTTATTGAGCATATTTAATAAGTTACAATTTATGAGAGAGAATGCATTGTCTTGCGTGATTAACAATCTGAAGAAGTCAGTGTGCTCAAACCCTCGACCACGATGACTTGTGAGCCCGTATTATCATTTTCCAGAAGTGGCGCATACTTCGTTTTCTGGCATTTTCCAAAGGTGACGCACGTTGGGATCACCCCCCATCCACTGGCTGATAACATCAAGAAGATATCTTCCTGACAGATCGACCATAGTGAGATTCGAACTCTTGTCACATGGTCAGAAAGCGAACTCTCTAGCCACTCGGTTAATCGAGAGGTTAGAAATTTCGCTTGTGAAATGAGTTTGCATATGAAATTGATTTGTATGTATTTTTTTTTACTGCTTATCAACATTTTGTTGGTTATTTAAAGCCAGAAAATATTTTTAGATTACAAGACATTTTTGCGGATAGTAATGATTTACCGATACTAATTAAACCATATCTGATTGATATTGAATCACATCTTTCCCAAGGGTATTTGCACGTAAGTGAATATAAAGAAACCGATTGGAATTTGAAATCTATTCCCCATTTTCCAATTCCGCGCTATCACATTATCAATTACACCTCCCGCACATCCAAACATATAGCACCTGGTATTCCCAAACGGTCACTATCTAGGCACTGACCAGGCCCAACGCTGCTTAACTACGATGATCGTAGTTAAGACCACATTATAATTTTGTGGCAAGAAGGAACTGATAATTATGGTTACCATCAGAATGGCTGATGCTAACCCCCAAGAGAACAACTCATTACCCTTTCTTGGTCTCACGTTTTCTATTGACATGACGTAGAGTGATTATATTTAATCCTTCCTAGTTCTCTGGGACATATGTGTCCCACAGATATTTTCAATACGTCCTGTGGGACATAATCATCCCCAAAGCGCATTGATATGGCATAAAGAGGACATAGTGTCCCATTGCTATATTTATAATAATAAATTCAATAATATTATTATTATAAGTGTCAAAGTCATTTAGATATGTCTAGTGAAACAAACAATAATATTTTTGCTGTATACATCATTTACACGAATGTGGACTTGAAAGAGTTAAATATCAGCTGAAGTATTGTCAACCATTATTTTTATTTTGTTTTTCATCTTAAGTTTAGTCGGGCTTTCTTTATTTATTTATTTCTTTCTCCGCTTTTACTTATATTTAGTACAAAAGACTACGATTTAAAAAAAGACAGCCCAGTCATAATATGCTAGTTTGCAAAACATAAAGCTGGTTATAATTGTTTACTCTAATTCGTCCTATCGCCAGTCATCGCGACCATAGAGTATAAAAAATGAACACCTACCGTTAAATTTACACTCTGCTTTGTTTTGGCTTGTCTGTTTATATCATTTTTTACATATCATCTCACCTTATGAGATGGCGCTGAAAGCTTTCGAACCGATTAACAATAACCTTAAGGTGAAAAATTCCAGACCCTTCCAGACGTGCTTTTAATTTTTCCTGCTTTTTGTGAAAAAGCTTCGTCTTATAAACAAAATTGGTTCACTGTGTCGTGACAGAAGATATTTCTTGTCAGAGTCCATCTTACACATCTAAAAATCTACCATTCATCCATGGATTGAATACTGTTACTCTATCTGTTCTGCTGCCCCTTCTGTTCATCTCAAGATTCCCGACAAGGATCTGTAATATAATCTGCCCTGACTTGGCATCTCGACTTCCGACACTTTCTCACAGATGTGGCTTCCCTTTGTCTTTTACAAATATTTTCATGGTTGCTGCTCTGACGAGCTTTTTTCCCCGCTGCCCCGAGAACATGGTCCCATCCGTTTACTGTTGATATAGTTAAATGTAACCGCCACTTCTACTCCAACAGTTTCTTTCCTCGCATTTGCAGACATTGCTTAATTACTTCCCTGATATCTGCAATATTCAAAAATTTAAATGCAGTGTCAATCGCCATGTTCTGTTGACCCTGTCCCTTTTTTTCCTTTCCTCAATCCCCCCTATACCCACACTTTTCTTTCACTTTCACTCTCCGTAACACCCTGCGTGCTAGCGGCACTCCTGAAAAAAGGTAATTTTACAAAACGAAGGTGTATACGTGTATATCTGTGACCTTGTGTTGTTTGTATGTACGTGCTGGTGCGTGTTATATTTGTGCATCTTTGAATTTGTAGGTCTGATGAATTGGATCGTGATTACGATTCCAATGAAATAAATTATAACCATGAAATATTAGTGTTCGAACCTTTTATATTATATTCTTGCTCTGTCTATGACATAGAGCTCTACCTGGATTATATCCTCTTGTATATATATATATATATATATATATATATATATATATATATATATATATATATATATATATCGACAATTAATATTTAATTATTTATCTATTTGTGTGTGTGTGAGTACATACGTATGTGTCGTGTATATGTAAGAATGTTTGTTGGAGTAGGTGTGATTAAGTTGATGCACACATATGTGTATTCGTGTGTATGTGCATGGTTTTGTGTGCACGTCCGGGTGTAAATGTGTTGGTGCTTGTGTATCTTTAGGTTGATGTGTCTTTGTGTGTGTGTGTATATTTTGTTGGTGAATATGTATAACTAAGAGTAAGTTTATATGCTTTTTGCGTATGTATGTCTGTGTACATTGGTGTCTGTGTATATTTGTGTGTATGTACTTTTAGGTGTATCAATGATGTGTAAGTTTAGGTTTGCGATGATGCTTGTGTTAGCATCTATGCATTTATGTTTGCGCATTGGTGTCTGCATATTTGGTTGTGTATGTATTTTTATGTGAGTGTATGTGTACTTGCATGTATGTTTGTGGGGTTTTTCTTGTGTATAGACGTGTTAGATTTCGCATTTGATTTTGAACGATCATGGGTGTATGCACGCTTATAGGTGTATGTATGTATATATGTATGTGTGTGTGTTTCAGCATACCATTTAGGTAATTGGGACTGTTTTATGTAAGCTTACATTCTGGAAGCGAAAACAATCTTTTACGACTTTCTGCTTCTCCCTTGCAAAAACGATTTATCGTTAAACTATTAAAAGACAATTACCGCTCTTTTTTCTTTTTTCCGCCATATCTTAAAGTTTCCCGCCATTATTCTACGCCTGGCTAAAAAGCAAAATCCTTTTTGTGATCGGGGAAAATGACATGAAGGGGCGAATGCGTTTGTAACGGACAATCACTCCCAATCTTGGCCTTCATACGTCAGACTCGAACATATTTTAAAGTGATTAAAATGTACGCCAGAACGAAATAAATCGTGATAAAAGACAAGAGGAACTAAAAATAAAATAGACAAAGAATACTTTAAGAAAATAAAAGAAAGGACAACTTTAAAAATATTCTTATAATGACTAATATTGGAATAAAAATATAAAATGGTTTTAAAACGCAAAGAAATATTCATATCTTAAAATTTTTTTACCATGATTAACGATGCCAAGATAAAAAATAAACAGACAAGAATCTCTTAGGGATTCCTTTTTTTTTTACAATTTTTTAAATTTATTTCACTGTGGCGAATAACTCTTGCAGAAAAAAATTACAAAATTAAATCCTAGACAGAATTTAAAGAGCGTATGAAGCGAAAATTGCTCCGAACAAGAAATGATATATTTTGCATGCTTAAGAATATAAACTGGATATGATACATGATATGATGGTTTTGTAAGCGTAGCTTAGATGTGGCACAAGGCCGAAAGTAGGGGGTACCCAGGTAAGGATCTAACTCACTATTCAGGCGTAATTGTTCTAGCGAGACACTCTTGCTAACCATTACACCACGCTGAGGTGCCCATGATACATGATATGATATATGATATGATAGTGGATATGATATAATGTGCAATATTTTCAGTGGTGACCCGGCATCTCCACTTCAGTCATTTTTTCTCCGCCCTGACGTGGCTTGCCTTTGTCTTTTCTATAAATATTTTCATAGTGTTTGTTCTGATGAACGTTGCACTTTTTGTGTGGTGTCGGTGATAAAATAAAATTTAAAAATGAAACCCCAATGAATATTTTTAAATAAATTGTATTCATTTTAAATTTTCATTGAGGTTTCAATTTTATATGTTGTTATTTTATTCTACACGACAAAGTACACATATCGGGAATATCTAGCACTACATAGAGACTTTGAGGTATTATGGTGGCTGTAATAAGAATGGTAAGTAAGAATGTGTTGTTTGGTGTAAGGAACATTATGGTATGTTTGGATTAGTAATCGTTGCTAGCTAAGTTTAAGATAAGATAGATTGAAGACGAGCATTCACCTAACCCCACTTTTGGCCAGCTGTATAAAACAAAATAAATGTTTATTCTTTCGTGCTTCGACTGCATTCATTTAGGCACACTACTCGATTGGCTATTAGGTCTTATCGTTTTACTGTTAAACTACCTAGATATAACCGTACGTTCTATTCCCATAGTTTCTTTTCTTGCATTTCCGGCCTGTAGAACTTTCTTCCGGTTTATTAATTCCAACGCCAATCGCCATCTTTTTTTGTATTCTTAAGAACAGGTTCCCTTAAACCTGTCCTTTTACCTCACTGAATTCTTATTTTTTTCTTTCACTGTTAGTAATCCGTTGCGTCTTAGTAGCATGCTCGCCTTCTTTGGGGATGAAAGAAATGTTTAAAATAGTGAAATTAGCTGTCACTGGAAATAACTGATCGAACATTTTGCATTAATATCAGATGAAATTTATAAAATATATTTTCTTAAAACAGATTCTCAGATAAAAAAACAAAAAAAACAAACCATGTTCACTAAGCGTTTTGCTCTTTTTAGTATTGATGGGAGTTTCTTTCCTAAGCTTTTGTTTACGGTAGTGTGGAAGGTCAACGTCTTCAGCCTATCATCCTTTTTTCTTCTAGTTAATAACCATACACAAAACATTTTGTTGCTTTTGTTTTTGCGAATAAGTGTTCAAGTGATATTGTTTCTTTTTGAAATGATTTATGCATATTAACAGATCGTGACATCTATCAGAGAGATGAAATTTAAATTTTAATTACTGCATTATTCCCAAATTTTAACACATTATCTGATAGCTGTCTCAAACTGAGCATAAATAGTTATTAATTAAAAAAAATAGTAATTAATGTATAATATTATCCATAACTACATGTACAAGAATGTCGTTTTGATAAAAGATTAAAAAATAGTACATTTCATATCTATTATGTGTCATGTCACTTCAGGATGCGGGCGATAATGGCTCTCCAAAATCTGGATATTTAAAAGCTTTCTTTCTCTAAGTTCACTGACTTGTTTATTTTATTCGAGATAATTAGTAATGCTTCCACGTGACGCTATTTTAGTCTTTACTGATAAATAAATTTGAATCAGAGAATCGAGTTCAATTTTTAAACAGCAGAATCATGGATTTATCTTGTAAATGAGAAATGGATATATTTTTTTGGAAATACGAAAAAGAATTTGATTTAATTTGAAAATATCAGAAAAGGTAAATTTTTTAACAGATCGCAACATCTATCAGAGAGATGAAATTTAAATTTTTATTATTGCATTATTCCAAAATTTTAACACATCATCAAATAGCTATTAATGTCAACAACTGAGCACAAATAGTTATTAATTAAAAAGATTAGTAATTACCGTAATTCCACTTGTATAATAAGATAAATTATGAGTGCGTATTATGCACAGCTACAAAAAAAATCTTTAAAAAATTGTCGTTTCATAGGTCGATTTCAGTTGCGAAATGAATCCTCAGAAGAAACATACGACAATTTGACACTAACTTTCGACGATTGCGACTCCATAAGGATGTCAAATACAATCATATGTACCTAACAATACTTAGAAATGTAAAATAAAATAAGAATTATCATAAAACTAAATTAGTATAATATTATTCTATGTTTAAAACCATATTTATAAGAGCAGGAAACGCTGGTCGTAATGAAATTGTAGATGTACAATGTATAGGGTTTGATTACCAAACAAGGGGTGCGTTTTATGCGTGAGTAGAATAATTTGGTTTAATTTGAAAATATAAGAAAAGGTAAATTTTTTAACAGATCGCAACATCTTTCAGAGAGATGAAATCTAAATTTTTATTATTATTCCAAATTTTTAACATATCAGTAGATCGTTATTAATGTCAACAACAGAGCACAAATATCTGTCTCTGTCTCTGTAATGAAGTATTATGATTATTTACATTATTCGGACTGTTATCCTCATCTTCATTGCTATATTCACAAAGTTTCGGATGTTCTACGCTCCGGCCTTCTTCAGGTGATTGAAATTTCGAACAGCAGTAGTAAACCAAAAAACTTGGAGAGTTGAGTTAAAGAGAAATAACAGAGACATCATGAAGAGGCATGGCACATGGAACTAGAACGATCTACCCCGGTGGACGAAATAAAGGCTTCGCTTCGAGATTCCAGTCACATGAAGAAGGCCGGAGATTACAACTGCCGAAACGTTGTAAATAAGGCAATGAAGATGAGGATAACAGCCTGAATAATGTAAATAATTCAAGTGAGCACATATAGATATTAATTAAAAGAATTAGTAATTGATGTATAATATAATCCATAACTACATGTACAAGAATATCGTTTTTGATAAAAGTAAAAGAAAAATAACACATTTCGTATCTTTTATGTGTCATGTCACTTCAGGATGTGGGTGATCATGGCTCTCCACAATTTCCTGTCCTTTGTAAATCTTAGTATTCTTTGACTGTTATCATTTCTCCCACTCCACATTCTGCCATCCGTTCAAAAAAGCTAGTCAGGCCAATGTCTTTTTCGCTCTTTTTGTTCATTTTGCTTTTGATATTTCCAGTGAGTACCGAATTTTCCAAGACCTTTGTCCTCATTATGCATCCCATAAATTTACACATTGCGACATCTATCAGAGAGATGAAATTTAAAATTACATTATTCCAAAATTTTAACACATCAACAGATAGATATTAATGTCAACAACTGAGCACAAATATTTATTAATTAAAAAATTAGTAATTAACGTATAATATTATCCATAACTACATGTATAAGAAAGTAGTTTTCAATAAAAGTTAAAAAATAACCATAAATATATTTAAAAAAATGCGTATATTATAGAAAATACGTTTTTCCACAATATAGCTATTGGAGCTATGTTATAATGCTTATTGCGTAAACAATAATAACACTGAATAATTTCTTTAAACATTAAAGTATATTTAATCACATCTCCCTAATAGCTGTCACAATCTGTAAAGATATACTTTAATAATATATATAGGGATTTTATAATATTTATAAGGGGTCTTCTTTGTATGTCTTTTCAGATGAAACAAAGAATGGAGTATTGCTGCCATATTTGATTTAGAGCTGCCCAATCATCATTTCCCAACTTTGACATTAAACGCGCTTCTTGTTATTATTTTTCAATTCTTCAGCCTCTTTCTTACAGACACGATATCGTTCTATCGCTACTTCCATGGCAAACATTCCGATGTGCTCCATTTATTTGCTGCCAACTTGGATCTTTGCAGCCAAAAACCCACACTTCAAGCAGGAAGCTAGAAGAGTGTTGAACAGGCGTAAAGTGTGAGAAAAGAAGCTGTTAGCTTAGAACTTACGTTTACGTTTAGACAATTCAACGCTGAATTGATGAGACGATGCCAGAAATCTTGTACTGCGATTAAATTCATAAAGTCTAGGTACCATAGAAAAGAACTCATCCTAACAATGACCGTGAAATTATTTATAGAAAAATGCGCTGGGAAGCAAATTTACGGTGGTGGGAAATTGACATACATCGAGCTGCCAGATCAGGACCAATAATATTGCTGATACTTCTTTGGATTTTATAAAAAAGAATCTCTAAATATATAGCAGAAGCACATAGACATACGTGGCAACAATATTCAAGGCTCGGACGAATGACAGACTTATGTAAGATAGATTCAGAAGAGAAAAATTGCCTATCACGACACAGTGAACCAACTTGCAATTGATTCAATATAGTCTTTCCACTTCATATCAGCTGAGAATATTAGCCCGAGAAGGCCCAACGAGTCATTATACTGCAGGTTAGCATCAGCCATGCAAATGGAAGGCAGAGAAGGGTTCTCTCAAATGATTAATAGAGAGTTTTGTTTTTGAGGCGTTAAAATTAACAATTCATCCTTTGCCCCAGTTAACAACAGATCTGATCTGTGTATCGTGATTGCAGACAAGTATTTTAGCTTATTTTTCTATTTAGCGTAGATCTGACCACTAATTGGTTAATTAAGACATACCCACAAGACTATTTGTAATTCTGAAATTATGCCCACACCCCTCCAACTATAACTTTCGGAAAAGAAGTCGCACTTTGTTTTTTCAATTTCCTTCAAAATGATTAAATCACCCGTTACATACCATAGCCGGAAGAAGTACATTCCTAGTACTGAAACATCAATGCTTTTGCGTAGCGATTTCTACATGTTTTTATTATAATAACTTATAATAAAAATATAATAATAATATATTACTCTACTTTGTATTAAATATTTTTTTAAAAAGTAAATGCTGCGAACAGTGGATTTTACTCCATCTGTTATTTCTTTCATTTGTGTATATATATATATATATATATATATATATATATATATATATATATATATATATATATATAGAAATGGACAAAGTCCGACAATTTATTTATTAAAGACATTTTTATGTTTAACGTTCTTTTTATAGATACAAGTATTTAAGTAAATGCTCTGTTTATAATAAACAGTATTAAATAACATTTACCGGCCTGAATGTCCGAATATATACATATATAAAGATTTGATTTGTAACCTGTAATCGATATTAATATATATATATATATATATATATATATATTTATAATTTGATTTGTAACCTGTAATCGATATTAATATATATATATATATATATATATATATATATATATATATATATATATTTGATTTGTAACCTGTAATCGATATTAATTTTGTCAAATTTTCTTAATTAAACACCGGCCCTTTCATTAAATGCCGTTCAGTTTTAGTTTTCTCCCGCCCCATCTCTCTCCCACACCTCTTTTTCTTTTCTTTTCTTTTCCTCTCCCTTTTCTTCTGATCTGATTAGATCGTCTATTGAGTGTGTATGTCATCACAAAATGTATCCTTTTCGGTTACATCTTTAATGTATTAGACATCCGACAACATTCATATTTTCTCTTACTTAAACCGTCTTTGACTCACCTCTCTAAAACTTCTCTTTAATCTCCCATCTTCTCTCGTCTGTTACCACTCTCTTTAGCTCTAACATTCGTCTCACACTCTCATACTTAAACTCTCTCTAAATTCTATTTTTTATTTCCGGAGTTGTTTTTTCTGTTTTCTTTTTGAATTTGTACGTCTGATGAATTGGATCGTATTTACGATTCCAATGCAATAAATTATGACCATGGAATATTAGTGTTCAAGCTTTTTTATTATATATATATATATATATATATATACTATATTTTTATTATAAGAGATTATAATAAAAGCATGTTGAAATCACTACACAAAAGATTTCATATTTCAATACTATTGCCTGAAATACAATCATAGTATTGAAACATAAAAGCTTTTGTGTAGCAATTTCAAAATGTTATAATTTCCTTTAAAAAAATATAACAAAAATATATTACTTTACTTTGCACTGAGCACTTTTTTAAAAAGTAAATGCTGTGAACGGTGGATGTTTACTCCATGAGTTCTTTCCCTCATTTGAGTTTGTTGACAAAGAAGATAGTACTCAGCTGCTACGTAACCGCAGCGAATGTTGGACGGTCTCCTCAAAGATGAAGAAGAGACACGAGGCAGCGGAGATAAAATTTCTGACACGTAATGTGAAGGGAAGGCCTAAAGAACCTGATACTCACAGGTCGAATATAGGGAAAGAGAAACAAAGGAAAGCAATGCATAGCATACCTAGCGGGCTTAGCCGAGTGGATGGCAGAACGTGGTCGGGGTCGGTGGCAGAGGCACAAAACTTTTTGCGCGGCATTAGAGATAAGGGAAAAAGGAGAGCCATGATCGCCTACGTCCTGAACGGACACCAAACATAAAAAGAAAAAATAAGAATATAATCATGCTGTATATTGATGAAGCAAAACAAACTGCATCTGCCTGTTTAATTTTTAAAGTCTCTTTTCAATTTTCGATAGATACATCTTTGTGAAAAGCCGTTTCAAACTTGTAAATAAGCCATCATATATACATAATCAGAAGTGGATTTTACCAGGATCGTACACAAGATATGTTATTTCTCCCTCTCCACGTAGAACATCTTTATCAAACAAAGCCCGAAGGCAAGTTAGATCTAATGACAGTTTTCCCTAGGGGACGCAGGTTCGAATCCCGCCGGAGGGCGCATATTTTTCTAACAAGATTTCTCAAATATTCAGGCCGGTAGATGTAAATAAATAAATATACTGTTTAATATATAAATAAAACCAAAGCATCTACTCAAATATGGCGTTCAAAAAATTAATTTTAAGCAAATAAACTTTATATATATATATATATATATATATATATATATATATATATACATGGATCGATGGATGGAAATGCGTGTGGATATGAATGGAAAGAAGATAAAAGGATGAAGATTATGTACGGTTTGAAAAAGAAGAGGATTATATGAAGGAGGAATATCGTTGATTGACAAAAAATTTTAGCGTGTGATTTGGGCGTAGTAACTACATGCACCGTGATACCGGTATATATATATATATATATATATATATATATATATGTAGGGAGAGAGAGAGAGAGAGAGACATAAAATAAATATGTTTATATTAGAACAAGATGAATTTTCTACATGCATGAATTTACACATTTACGTAAAAACAACCTACCTACATAAAGGGAACAGGCATGCACACACATATTTACATACATACAAACACACACACACACACACACACACACATATATATATATATATATATATATATATATATATATATATGTATGTGTCCGCATGAAAGTGTGTGTTTATATATATATATATATATATATATATATATATATATATATATGTAAGTATTGCGCGTATATTTGCGTGTGTAAGAGTAGATACATAAAGAGGATATAGATAGACATCTTCTATAGATATATAAGATTTCATATTCTGATCGAAATTTTATTACCGTGAGACTGCATATGCACATACGTGTGCAGTCACCCCGTGCATAAAGAAAAAAAGAGATTCACTGCTGAATATGGAAGTATGGAAGGGCGGTATTGTTATTTACACCACCCCACACTTTTATTTATATATATATATATATATATATATATATATATATATATATATATATATATATATATCTTCCAGGCATATTCTGACATATATGTTTTCATAATTACTTATGAGTATATACATGTAAATATATTTATATCTATTCAGGCTACATTTCTAAGTATGTGTAAAATCAGTACGCTTATTGCCTTAATATATATTATATATATATATATATATATATATATATATATATATATATATATATATATATATATATATATATATATTATTTTGTTATAATATATAAATAAGTTCATGTATATATATATGTGTGTGTATATATATATATATATATATATATATATGTATGTATATGTATTATCTGAAAATATAATGGCTTGAAATGTTCTTCGTTCAGCCACTTTACATATTTTGAATATTTTTCGGACATATTCTCCGTGTTATGCGTGAATGAACCCTTGGTATTTTTTCAAGCTTCGCTTATTATCACCATGACGTAAGCGGCAGCCATTTTTTTTTTTTTCATTTTTGAAAATTCCCGCATACGACTTTTAAGAATTTTTCATTTCTCGTTCTTCTACACTTTTCCTCTCAATTTTCTTTGCGTTTGTTATTCTTTCTTTTTCTGTACTCTCTTTTGTATTGTCTCTTCTGCTCTTTTCCTCGCTTCTTAGATGGTGAACATTCTTTTTTTAAAACCTTTATTCCTTTCACTTTTTTCTCTAGTGGTTAAACTGTTTTCCCTCATTTATTCATCTTGTTCTTTTAGTCGCGTTATATATATATATATATATATATACATACATGTATACACCCATCCATACATATCCATATTCATATATATATATATATATATATATATATGTCTGTGTCTGTGTCATTATTGCCATCTTTTTGCTTTATTGCTTTTCTTTATCACTTAATCGTTTTTCTTTCCATTTTTTACTCTTTATTCCGTCATTTTTTTTTTACTTTTACTTTCCAGTCGTTTATTTTCCCATCTTTTGTTGAAATGGTCTGCGTTTTTAGTCGCGCCATTTTTTCTTTCTTGAGAATTTGACTCCTGTTTCTTTCTTTCATTTTCCTGGAAGTTCCTTCCATGTTGTATCGTTATTTAAGTTCTCTTCTCTCTGTTTATTTTGCTTTCTATTTATTTCATTATGCCTCTCTTCTTTAGTTCATGTTTTTCCTTTTCCTTATTTTTCTATACTTGTCTAATAGTTCATTCGTTTTTTTTTTTCATACTTTTATTTCTACTTTTATATTTTCCATTCTTCACCTCGTCTTTCATCACAGTACATCTTCGTTTAATCTTCATTTTTCTTCCTCTTCTTCTTCTTCATTAATACCTTCTTCTTATTCTTTTATACATTATTCTTCTTTTATAACTTTTCTTCTTCATCATCTTCTTCTTCTTCCTTTTACTTTTCTGGGTTATTTTCTTCATTTTCTTTTTTCTTTTCTTTCTATTCTACAATTGCGGCTTTAATGGCGTCTTTTTTTTTCAATTTCTTCTTCATCTTTTTGCATTATTCTTCTTCTCATTTTTTCCTACTTTTTAAAATTTATTTATTTCCGTCTCTTGTACTTCCGTCTTCTTCGTATTTTAAATTCATTTTTAATTATCCTTCATACGGTTCTTCATTTTTTTTAATTTCTTCTTTTTGCCGTGTTTTGTCTATCCTTTTGTTCTTCCTTCTCCATTTCCTCTTTCTTTGCCGTATTTTGTCTTCTTTTTCAAAAATACTTTCTTTCTTTAACCTTCATACCGTTTTCTTCTGAATGTCTTCTTTTTATCGTTTCATTTTCATCTATTCTAGTCTTATTCATTTTTCCCTCTTTTGTCGTTGCTTTTTTGTTTATTTTTTACGTCTTTTTTTCATTTGTTCAGTTATTTCCTTTTCATAGGTATGTACTTTACCTCTTCTTCTATCTCGTTCAGTCCCCTTTTTCATCGTCTTCTCAGTCCCTACCAACTTTTTGCCATCGTTTCATTCATATATTTCACTTTCATCTTTCATTCCTTCATCGTCTCCATCATCTTCATTTTTCTGAGTGCACGCTGCAAATCTCCCTTAAATGCATCAGACGAAATGCCCCATTCTGTTAGAAAAGGTCTGTTTAGCCGCTTAGAATTGAAACCCCCGTGGCGATCATAGAATAAGAAGAAATTAAGTTTGAAAGGCGATTCTTTTAGTGACATTCCTTGTCTGGAGCATTTTCTTATATGTACGAGTATGGATCAGTAAGTCCGTAGCCTGACACATCGTTATGAGCTAAAACTGAATCTGAAATACTTACCGCATGATCTTTGCTTTATGTGAATAAGTGCATTGACAAGGAACGAGACATTGTCTAAAAATAAATGTTTTTTACTTTAAAT